>PVKM010001025.1:0-86999 GCA_004027735.1 Carollia perspicillata
CTGGGCTATGCTAAATGACCAAACCTGCTTATGAAATATTTTTAAAATATTTTATTTATTTATCTTTAGAGAAAGGGGAAGGGAGGGAGAAAGTGAGGGAAAGAAACATCAATTTGTAGTTGCCTCTCTCATGCCTGCTATTAGGGACCTGGTCTGCATGCAACCCAGGCATGTGCCCTGACTGGGAATCAAACCAACAACCCTTTGATTTGCATGCCAGCTTTCATTCCACTGAGCCACACCAGCCAGGGCTGAAATATTTTAATTATTGACTTCCTCATCAAAAATTTTTTTCTGACCATAGTTATAGGAAATTAGCAAATTTTCTCATCATTACCTTCTGATAAAATACCATCAGCCTGACAGCCAGTCGATGCTATTCCACACCACTGTACTAATATTAACAACATATCAGCAACTCTTAAATTCCACTCCATCCAGCCATTAAAACAAAAATGATGAGACCAGAATTTTCAACATCATGTTTCCTGAACTAGTATAGAATCGCTTCAACTACTCTTATTAAAACTAATTAATAAGTTTGTTCAATTATTAGTCATCTCTGGATTCCTAGCAAATTGAGGGAAGCCAGAAAAAGAATAATTTAGTGAATATCCAGGAGCTTATAAAAATGCTATAGCAATGGTTTCCAGAAGCAGAAGTCCAACAGCAGGAAGTACGAGGACATAGAAGAATAAAACTAAGGGAATTAGGAGGTAGTAAAGAAAATTTTCTCTTCTCATCATATACACTTTTTTCCCCCCTGAATCGTGAACTATTTGATGGAAGGAAGGCACTGATGATATTTTTGCTTCAACCACTTCTCTGAGTTCTGCCTGCTGTGACCATTTTACCTGGATAATCCCTCCCTTCCAAACTATGTTATGTCCTCTCATTTACAGAAATAACTCTCACTGTAAAAACTTTGTAGAATGTCTGTCTTTCCATCTTGACAGTACATTCCATTACAGCTATCATGAGCAATCAATCACAGTGTGCTCCAGGACATCCCAGGGCCTGACTGACACACAGTAGATAGTCCATAAAAATTAATTTAAAAGTGAATGAGTAGGTAATGTCCCTGAGGGAGCAAAATCACACCCAGTTGAGAAATACTCCTTTAAGTCCTTATGATGCATGGTTGTTCTGCATATTTAAGATCGACTTCTAAAGGAACTAATTCTAAAATTCATATTTAAAGGAGCATTTTTTTTTGTCTTGGGTAGAATTTGCCTTTTGTTTCCACAACAAAATATACAGGTTTAACAATGAGTTTATGAATTTATCACTGAAACATTTTCTAAGATCCAATCTTGGTCTTTGTTACATATTATCACTTTGAACATTTTTCTCAATTCCCAATACTTTAAGACTCTCTTTTTCAGAAGCCAAGGTCCTATTCTTGTGGTGAATACAGTGCACCCAAGTAGGTTTTCATTGCTTCTTGGGAAAGCCATAAAAATGATTGAAGTTATTTTTAGTCCAAATAACTCTTAAAAGCATCTTTCATCTGTCTGTCATTCACATTTGTCATTTATTTCAGAGTTCCTTTTACATTAGCTTTTTTTCTTTTACATTTTCGATGAATAAGGATGAAGTTGCATGAGCAAAGTTGAGAAGTTAAAAGAATTGTCATGTAAGTGGCCTTTCTTACTGCTTTAGGAAAAACCCTTCCTTGACTACAATGTTTCTATTATATACCATTTACATTTTAGTCAGGGAGTGAAATAACAGTGCAGAGATCCCAGAATAGTGTGAACCAGTTTTTTTTGAAATGCCTTGGAGTGATTTTCATATACCCTAGAACATGGCTTTACAGATATATTTGAAGTCTGGGATGACAGGAGCCAGATAGAGATGCTTGCATTTCAGACTTAGCAAAATTGATTTCTTTGCCTAAGGAAATCCCTAAGAGGGTATATTCTCCATAGTAACTATACCCAGGTGCAGGGCCCAATTACCTAACCCAGTGCCTCTCGAAGGGCTTGATTTCCTATGCAGAAGAACTGCCAATATCAGCTCCGCAGAAGGGGAGACCTGCATAGAGCATAACAATGTGAAACAGTGATTTCCCTTGGCAATCTAGTCTCCAGGGCGAGTAATAGCCACAGAGCAAGCTGTATTCCTTGCTGTTGGGACTAGTCCACATCTCCAGGGCTAGCTTATGTCTGTTCTAACATTCTTTAACAGGTGTCAATAGCTGCTGAAGAAGAGGGTCAATTTTCTAACCCTTGTTTTAATCATGATGGCGGAGATAACTGTCATGGAGTACTAAAATGAACACTGGGGACTTGCCTTCTCAAGACATCTCCTGCAGTTCTTACGCCAATTGTATTAATTTGACAAATAAGCAGCTCTGGGGTACGATTGCAGTGCTGTTGGGTGGACAGATCAGAACTACTCTTCCAGATCATCCAGCTGAGTCCCTCAACTTGTGGACCAGACCAAGAGCAGTTGAGTACCTTGGCCAAGTCTACATGACTTACTCTGCGTCATTTGACTGCACAAGTGAAAAAAAATGTTGTATAACACACATTGCCTGTGCTTTAATGCAATTTCAGATGACACTGGGCACATGGGATTCTTTAGTCTGCTTGGGCTGCTGTGACACAATGCCATAGACTGGGTGGGTTAAACAACAAGAATTAATTTCTCACTGTTTTGGGGATGAGAGTCCAAGATCAAGATGCCAGTAGGATGGGTTTCTCTCCTTATGTTACAAATGTGTTTTCTCTGTGAATGAATGGAGATGAGAGAGAGGGAACTCTTCCATGTCTCTCTTTATAAGGGCACTAATTCCTCATGGTGCTCCCCTGTCTTGACCTCATGTAAACCTAATTACTTCCGAAGGGCCCCATCTCCAAGTATTGTCACATTGAGGGTTGGGTGTTAAGGCTGCAACACATAAATTTAGAGAGGGGTACAAGTCAGTCCATAGTGGGACAGGGGTAGAAACAGTTTTGGATCACTGGGCTTTTGGAAATGCACAGAAGTTAGCATAAGGCTCTGTGGACAAATTGGTTTTGGGGTTACCAAGAGGGCAGAAAGCAGCCAAGGTAGCTTGATAGTATGTAGGCAAAGTTCACAGTTTGATTTTGGACCTAGTAGTAATGGCTATTCCTCCTAGTGGGGATATCATGCCTCCTGAGCTGCTGATGTCTGTTTATGCTGGTACCTGCCTGTGGCCACAGCTTGCAGTGGCATTTGAATAACGACTCTCTTCTCTCATTCTTCCGTGTCTCACAATATTGGTTATTTCTAATTAAAATCCACCCTTTTCTCCTTCTCACGATAATAAAAAACATCTCCATCTTATTTTGGTCACCTTTCTTTCAACTCTCTGTGTCTCTGTGTCTCATGCACGTATGCTTTCTTCTCAGAGCTGTGCAGAGGTATCTGTGGAGGACAGCACCCCGTACCCTGTAGCTGCGCCGGCCAGAAAGAAGCTCTGCAGTGGCTACAGTGCAATTAGCATCAGAGAGGAGGTCCCCTTAGGCTCATCTCTGCCCTCTCATCCTTCTCTAGCTCCTGCCAGCAGCTTTTTGGGGGGTATCTCTTTGTTCCCTTTCTGACCTAGTTCTTTTCTTATACACTGCAGTAGATGTCAGGATGCCTTTATTTCCATTATTTGAAGCTGCCTCAGGCCATCATCCCTGGGAGATGGTATTTGGGAGAAATTTAATGGTTTCAAAAGTCATGCTCATCAGACGACTATGTCAGGAACTTCAGAAGACTACTCCTCAGATACACTTCTGGTTATTTGTAGAAAGTGTTATTGACAAGCACACTATAAACTTCTGTGCTTTTCTGGTTATTTGCAGCTTTTATGTTATTATTCCTAATTCAGGTAAGTTAGCTACTGGTTCCTTGTGACAATACATAAGAATTAAGGAAAAACTTGTCATTGGTTTTAAGTTGTCTTGACTCTGATTCTATATACTTGACTGCACTGGCTCGCCAGTTTGTGTGTGTGTGTGTGTGTGTGACTAGGTCTGTTCAGTGACGCACTGTGAAATAGCCTCAAAATAATCCAATTTTGGTTTTATGTTTCCTTTTTTAGTTAAATAACTACCTAGGTCACTGAAAGTCTTTAGTAATTGTACTCAAGAGCATCTGTTCTTCAGTCAGCCAAGGTTTTTCCCAAATTGGCAATTGACCACTCTCCTCAGACTGCTTCTCTTGCATGGAAAAAGTCAGCTTATGCAAAGCATCACTACTGTTCTAACAGTTAAGTGTTGCCTGTGGTTGAACTCTTACGTTTGGCATCCAAATAAATTGCTAAAGTGAAAATAAATACTCAACTATTAAAGAACTAAGATAAAACTTGGATAGGAAACCAGACAAGACTCTGCTTGGAAAATGATCAATAGAGTCTTTGCAGAATAACACACTAAGGCAACAAAAAGATATTATAAGGCAATTAAAAAAAAGAAAGTATAGTACAAAGGCTATGGAGAGGTCAGCATTTATTCATTCAGTTAATATTTACTGAGCTCCCATTATATGCTAGACAGTGTGCCAGGCACCAAGCTTCATATTAAAAATAAAGCTGTAAGTAAACTAAAAAGAAAATCCCCAAAGAACAGGGGATACCTACCACTGACAAGTCTTGGTGGTACGCTTTTAGTCCAGCCATGGTATTTGCGTTGAAATGGACTCTAGAGAACTCAAAGTCCAAGTAGCAAAGCGTAGCAAAGCCTAGGCTGCTTGATTTCAAACTCTTGTCATTTACTATAGGGGAATTTTAGGGCCTCATTTTCCTCATTTGTTAAATAAGGATATCAGTGCATATATCATACTTGTCTCATGGTTAAATTAGTTCATACAAGTTAGCATTAAAAATAGTCCCTGGCACAAAGTAAGCATTCAATAAAATCAGGTAAAATCTAATCCAGGGATATGCTGTGATAGAAATGATTCTGAAGCAGTGTGTGAGCTCAGTGGGAAGGAGTTTTATGCTTGATCAGTAATGTCTTCAGTAAGAATAAGAAAGGAGAGATGTGGCATCTTCTCTGTTCTGTCCCTTACTTTGCAGATAAAGAAGCTGAAACAAAAATATTAAGACATACAGTATAAGTAAAGTTACACACCAATGAGGAACAAAGGTTAAATGATAACTTAGGACTCTACGCTAATTTTCTTATTCCTACATATCATTATTATAAGTAAATAAATTATTTTTAGACAAGATGATACAAATAGTTTCCCAAATGAGGAAGACAAAAATCTCATCAAATAAGGGTAAGTTTACAATATCCAGAGGAACGAAGACATAGTTCACTGGAATTGCTGCAATTATACATTTTGGAGACAAGTTCAGGAGGTTCATTGTTGATGTGGTTCTTCATAAATTGTATTCTTTTTTGCTTTACCAGTGACTCTCAATATGACTTGTTAAATTCAGCCTAAAGTAATGTTCATTCACTCTTTCGCAGTGCCATGAAATGTTTCTTGAGTCATCTGCATGAGTTTCTGTAGTCATGACAATGCTCACAAACCAGTTCTGGTTGGTTCTGATTGATATACACATTTATTTACATAGCTGGCAGCCTTGAAACTACTACTTTTTTGCAAGTTAAAATGTATTTAGTAATAGGTCTAGACAGGAAATTAAGTGAAATCATTAAGCCTAGCCATTGAATCTTTAATCCTATTTATAAAAGAAATACTTTCTTCTTTCTCGTAGCTAGGGAAATTAAAACACAGAAAAGTGAATTTTCTGTGAAATGAACCAAGAAAGCAGAAATAAACCCACGAGAATTGACTTCTTATCCAGTGTACAAACTGCAGCTTCTTACCAGTTGCCATAAATTCTACTCTTAGCAGAAAATATGAGGAATTCATGGAAGAATATTTCTAAGATGGGAGGGCTATGTGTCCTTGTTTTGGAGACCAAAAAAATAAAGATATAATGCTGTTGACTTGTATAGTCCAAGCTTTTTTAACTTGTAGTGTCATAATGGAACTGACAATATGTCAGGTACATAGTGGGCATCCATAAATCATTATTAAATTTGCCAGTAAGTACTACTAATGAGTTTAAAAGATGAACAAACACCCAAATGTTTTTACTTTATTAAGAAGTAATGAACAGCAGTTCTGAGACCCAGGGGTTTAGTGACTTATTAACCCACTCAAAGATAAATATTTGGTGAACACACCCTCATAAATAGAAGGTTGTGCTGCATCAAGGCAAAAGTTCTTCAGAAAATAAAATTTTACTTAACAAAAAAGATGTGAGAATTTTGATAATTAGATTAGAAATAACAAGTAGATATAGTAAATAGATTTTCACTGCTTATAACTTCACACAATACAGAAACAAACACTAAGAACAACAACAACAAAGTCCTCAAAGTCATATACTGAGTGTGACTTGCTTGTTTTTGGTTTTCTTGTATACATTTTCTTTCCAGATATCCTCCCCAGTTTCCTTTTGGAGAATTACCTTTCCCAAAACTGTGTGCAGTTTTGAAGGAAGGCTCATTCCAGGTGTCTGCTCCCCATAGCGGAGATGAGGGCACTGCCAGGGTTGGCAGGGGACATTGTCATCCGAGCCAGGCAGACTCTCCTGAGATGTGGGATCTGCAGCCGCACCTCTGTTGGCGGTCTTTTGTCCCGCATGCTGGCTTTGAAATATCCTGGCATTTCTTGTCCTGCTTTCTGCTTTTTGTCCATTCACTCACTTCCATGCCAACTCTTTGCAGCTTCCTTCATTTAAATAACAACTTTGTTGAGGTATAACAAACATAAAATACAGCACACATATTTTAAGTATACACTTTGATATGTAGACAGCTATGAAACCATCACCACAATCAATATTGATCTCCCTCAAAAGTTAGCTGTGTTCCTTGGCCACACCTGCCTCCTCCTCCTCTACACACCCCAGTCCCCAGGCAACCACTGAAATGCTTCCTCTCACTTATGATTTGTTGGCATATTCTGAAATTTTATATAGATTTCACATAAATCAGTCACACAGAGTGAATAGGTTTTTATCCGTCTCCTTTCACGTAACGGAAGTACTTTGAGGTTCACCCAGTATGGTAGCCCATATCAAGAGTTCACGCCTTGTCGTTGCAGAGCAGTAGACCACTGGACAGATGTCCAGCAGTTGATTGATCTTTTGATGGAAATTTGGATTCATTCGAGTTTTAGGGAATTAAAAATGAAGTTGCTATGAACATTTACGTGCTATATTTTGTCTGGACATGAACATTTGTTTCTCTAAGGTAAATAAATACCTATGAATGGAATGGCTGCAACATATAATAGGTGTATGTTAAAAACTAAAGAAATTCTAAAATAAGTGCCCCGTTTTCTATTTCCACCAGCGTGTCTGAGAGCTCCAGCTCTTCCACACCTTCACCAACAATGTAGTCACTAAGTGTTGCCGCTCTACTGGGCATCGCTACATCACTGTGGTTTTAATTTGAATGTCCCGAGTAACTAGTAATAGCGAATAGTTTTATGTACTTATTTTCAATCCATACAACATCTTTGCTGAAATATCTCTTCAAAGCATTTGCCTCTTAATATTATTTCTTAATTGTACCGAGTGTTGAAAGTTCTATACATATTTTGGATACAATGTTTTTTTAATAAAAATTCAAATATACATTTTGCAAATATTTTCTAACAGCCTGTGGCTATGTTTTCATTTTCTTGTTTCTAAAGTACTTTTTTTTTACTTTTGATGAAGTTAAGTTTAGCAAATATTCTTTTAATAATTTGGGGTTTAGGGGTTATACCTTAAAATTTTGGCCCAACTCAAACTTTTATTCTATAATTTATTTTATAAATTCTATAGTTTTAGGTATTGCATTTGAATCTATGACTTTTTAATGCTAATTTTAATCTATTTTTTGCATTTCTATTATTTTTACTTCATGTATTTTAAAATTATTATAGGTATATAACAATTGAGGATTGTTATTTAATGTGAATTAAAACTTCTAGTACTATAAATAACTCACTTATACTTTGTAATATTTTTTGCTCTAAACTCTACTTTCTCTGATATTATAAAGTCCCTCCAACTTTCTTTTGAGTAGTTTTGGCATGTTATTTCTATTTTCATCCTTTTACTTTAAACTTTTGAGTGCCTTTATATCTAAATGGTCTTATCTCTTTTATTTAGCTTTAAAGACATTTAATTGGAGTATCTAGGCCATTGGTATTCAATATGGTTATTGATATAATTAGGGATTAAAATTATCATCTAGCTGTTTTTCTATTATGCTATCTGTTCTTTGTTATCTTATTCCCCTCTCTATCTTAATTTCTTTATTGGCTTATTAACTATGACTTTCTTTTGTTAATTTAGTAGTTGTTTTAAGGATTAATAATATAATATTTATCACAATCTACCTTAAAGTGAGATTGCATCATTGAATGTATAGTATAAACAATTTATATTTTTAATTCCCCCTTTCTGTCTATGCTGTTGTCATACAATTTACTTTCACATATTTATAACTCCATACTATGTTGATATTATTTTTTGTTAAAAAATCCATAATTTTTAAATAAAGAAGAAATGTTTGCCTATATAGTTATTATTCCTACTGCTCTGAATTTCTTTCTGGAGGTCAATATTTTATTCTGGAATCATGTTCTTTCAGCCTGAAAAACTTCTCTTAACATTTCTTATGCTGTAGATCTCCTAGTGATGAAAGTCTTTCTTTCACCCTCATTTTTGACAAATGATTTCATTGGGTATAGAATTCTCAGTTGACACTTTTTCCCTTTCAGCACTTGAAGCTGTCTTTCTTCTTGTTTCTCTTGTTGCCAGTGAGAACAACGTTGCTTTGTTTGCAGTCTTTTTTCTCTGGCTGCTTTTAATATGTTCTCTTTATCAGTGATTTTGTGCATTTTGATTATGACATGATTTGGTGGGGTATTCATCATGTTGCTTGTGTGAGGTTATTTCAGCACTTGAATCTGTAGTTTTATTGTTTTCATCAAATCTGGAATTTTTTCACCAGTTATTTCTTCAAATATTTTTTTCTGGCCCACTCCTCATCTCCTTGAGGGGGCTCCAAGTGGGGGGCCTGTTATTAGGTGCATAAACTCAACAGCAAAGTGATGTCTCCCTGCCCCCATTTCTCACTGTGTTTCATTTTAGAAGTTTTCTCTTGCTGTGGCTTCAAGTTTACTATATTTTCTTCTGTCATGTGTAATCCACATTTAATCATTTTTAGTTTATGTTTGCCTCAGATCTTTAGTTCAGTTT
Source organism: Carollia perspicillata (assembly GCA_004027735.1). NCBI lineage: Eukaryota > Metazoa > Chordata > Mammalia > Chiroptera > Phyllostomidae > Carollia > Carollia perspicillata. Next base: position 9,239 of record PVKM010001025.1, read on the forward strand.
TCTACCTAGAAGTTCAGTTTGTCTTTAAAAAAATGTCTTCCATGTTGTGCATTTGGAAAACAATGATGATGACTGGTTTAATGTCCATATCTGACCATTCTAAGTTTTTAATGTCCTTGCCTGAGAATGTCAGTTTTTGATCAGTATTGATTAACTTCCTACTTCAAATTACAGTTCCTATTTTCTACTCCTTTGCATGATTTGCAATCTTTTGTTGGATGCTACACTTTGCAAATACTGAATGTTGAATATTTATTTTCATATTTATTTATTTAAATAAATATTCTCAAGCTTCAATCTGTGAGGTAGTTAAGTTGTTTGGGAAGATTGATCCTTTTGAGAAGCCGTTGGCTAATATCTTCTATAAAGAGCCAAGTAGCTTATATTATAGGCATTGTAGGTCATATATGATCCCTGTTTAATTTTTTCTGCCTTTTTGACTTTAAATAATTTTTATTCTTCTATTACAGTTGACTTACAATATTGTATTAGTTCCAGGTATACAATCTAGTGATTAGACATTATATAACTTTCTAAGAGATCATCCCAATAAATCTTGTACCTATTGACACCATATATAGTTATAATTGTATTAATGTATTTCCTCTGCTGTACTTTACATCACCATGACTATTCTGCAATTACCAATTTGTATTTCTCAATCTCCTTACTTTTTTTACTCTTTGCCCCATACCCCCTCCCACCTGGCATTCATCAAAATATTCTCTGTATCCATAGGTCTATTTCTGTTGTCCTTGTTGGTTTCTTTTGTTTTTTAGTTTCAATTGTTGATAAATACGTACTCATTGCAATTTTATTATTTACATTTTTACCTTTTTTCTTCTTCTTAAAGAAGACCCTCTAATGTTTCATGTAATACTGATTTGGTGATGATTAACTTTTTAATTTTTATTCTTTTCTGGAAAGCTCTTGATCTGCCCTTCAAACCTAAATTATACCTTTCCTGGGTAGTAGAATCTTATCTGTAAGTCCTTCAAATATTTCTTGCCAATCCCTTTTGGCCTCTAAATTTTCTTAGAAATTAATTGACAGTCTTATGGGGGCTCCCTTGTAGGTAACCGACTGCTTTTCTTTTGCTGTTTTTAAGGTTCTCTCTTTGTCTTTAACAGTTTGCACTTAAATTATGATGTGTCTTGATGTGGGCATTTTTTGGTTCATCCTGTTTGGGACTTTCTATGCTTCCTTGATTTGTATATCTATTTCCTTCATCAGGCACCATGTTAGGGAAGTCCTTTATTTTTATTTTCACCTGAGGACATTTTTTCCCCATTGCTTTTAGAGAGAAGAAGGGGAAGAAAGATACATCTATGTGAGAGATAAACATTCATCTATGTGAGAGAGATATGCACCCATGGGTGCATAAGGGAAATACCCATATGCACTGAAAGCAGGGATTGTATGTGCCTGGATCAGGGATAAAACCTACAAGCTAGGTATGTGTCTTGACCAGGAATCAAGCCCACAATCCTTTGGTTATAGGATGATACTCCAACCCATTGATCCACACTGCCAGGGCAGGAAAGTTTTGCATCATTATTTTTTTAATAAGTTTTCAATTCTTTGTTCTCTCTTATCCTTCTAGCACCTCCATGATGCAAATGTTGGTATTCTTGAAGTTGACCCAGAGGCTCCCTATACTATCCTAATTTTTTTGGATTCTTTTTTTCTTTTGCTCTTATGACTGGGAATTTTCTGCTTACTTCCCTTCCAAATCTGTCATTTGATCCTTTGCTTCATGTACTCTACTGTTGATTCCCTGTAATGTATTCTTCACTTCTTACTCCTTCTTTTTTATGTTTTCCAGTTCCATTTGTATGTTTTCTATCTCTTTGTTGAAGTTCTCACTAAGTTTATCTAATGTTCTCCTAAATTCATTGTGCATCCTTATAACTAGTGTTTTGAACTCTGAATCTAGTAGATTGTTGTATCCATTTTGTTTTGTTTTGTTTTTTCTGGAGTTTTGTTCTGTTCTTTTATTCAGGACATGTTTCTTTGTCTCCTCATTTTGGCAGCACCCCCTTGTTTGTTTCTATGAATTAAGTAGAGCTACTGTGTCTCCCAGGCTTGGTATAGTAGTCTTATATAGTAGGTGTCTTGTAGAGAGCAGTGGCACAGCTGCCCCATGCACTCCAGGGGCATCTCCCACCATGTGAGCTATGTACACCCTCCTGTTGTAATTGAGCCTTGATATCTGTTGGTACCTCAGTTGGAGGGATTTAGCACCAGGACAATTGGATGCAAAGACTTGCTGAGACCATCATGGAGGAACAGCTGTGCAGTGATCTGTCCCACAAAGCAGGCCTTACTTTCAGCAAGACTATGGTGCCTTCAGAGTCAACCTCCTGAGTATGTCTCTTGTGGAGGTTCTTGGGTGGAGTTTCAATGAGGTCTGAAGTTGTTTACCTGGTGTACTGGCTCTGAGAACTCTCAGGAGGTACAAGCCAAAGTCAGCTGCTTCCTGTGTCCTGCCTGGGGTCCCCTGGCATGATCTACAAAGCAATCTGCAGATAGCTGCTACTTGTGCTGGGCTTAGAAGTACCCAGGAGAGGCCAAGTTGCAGACTAGTGGCAAGGCCTGGGTACACTTAGCAAGAGGTATGGAGTATGCAGAGGCCAGATGCTGCTTTTTAAGAGATTTTAAGGAAAATTTGAAGCATGAGCTAACACAGGTCAGTTCTGTTGAAAGGTCATTAAAAATAGTTTGATTTGGGCCTGCAAGTTAGGTGGATAGGGTCTCAAGGAATCATCAGGGTGGGACAAACTGTGTGAATCAGGTTGATGGAGAATTAGATGTGGCGCTCTCCTGCTGACTCTGTTCGGGGAGAGCTCAGAAAAGGAACAATGGCCTCTGCCAGCACTTTTGTCTGGGAGAAAGCTGACCCTTTAGGTCTCATCCTGATGCCAGATAATTTAGTCCCTCTTCATATGTACCTGGTGTCTTCAAGCTGCTGTGGCAGTGCTGGAGCCCAGAGGGAGTGAGTTTGAGTAAGTCTGTGTGTTGGCCATTTTAGAAGAATGTCTGGGTTTCCAGAAGCTCTCTGTCTCTCTCAGCCATTATACTTGCAGGTTTTTAGAGCCAGAAACTATGGAAATTTCTCTCTCTGGCAATTGAACTCTGGTCTAGGGGGCCTTGTGTAGTCCTGGGATGCCTCACTCCTCAGTGAAACCTATGCATCTGAAGCCAACACACTGCTGTTCTATAGGTATTAGAGATAGGTTATAAAATTATAACCTATATTATAGGTTATAATATTTGATTGTCAAGATAATCAAAGAAAGTAATACCTTCAAATTCATAATAAATGTTGTTGCCAGAGGGCAGGAGGAGGTAATGATTGGGAAAGATCAGCTCATGGAACTCATTATGTTTTATATCTTGACCTAGAGGATATTGTACAGTTTACTGTTTTACAATTATTTGTCAAACTAGAAATTTGTATTTCATGTACCTTTCTCTTTATTTCTTATATTTCTTAATTATAATATAAACTGAGGCTCCAAAAGTTAGAGAATCCCTTCAATGTGACAAAGTTAGTAAATGCCAGCTGGCATTTGATCACATCTTGTCTGTTTCAATGCATATGCATTTTCCAATATATCATTCATTCTTAAACTATGGACCACTGAGTCTGCATGAAAAAAAATGGTACTTGTCAAAAGTACACATTACAGAATTCCGTAAAAAAAGCACCTGAATCAGAATCTTTGTGTGTTACATTCATGAATCTTCATTTTATCAAGTTGTCAAGTACTGCATATGATGTTTCAGTCAATAGCAAGCCATGTATACAATGCTGGTCCATTGAGATTATAGTGGAGCTGAAAACTTCCCGAGAAATAGTAACTTTGTAGCCATCTTAATGTCACAGCATAAAGCATTACTCACAGATTTGTAGTGATATGGTATGAACAAGCCCATTGTGCTGCCAGAAGTATAAAAACAGCATATATAATTATGGATAGTACATAACACTTGATAATGATAATAATTTAGTGTGTTACTTGTGTGCTTACTATACTATGCTGTTTATTATTATTTTAGAGTGTACTCTTTTGATTTACAAAACAATAAATTTGCTGTAAAATAGTATGTTGTGTTCCACTGGCAGCATCCTCATACATCTCATGCTTACTGAATCTCTTGATTGTATCATTTTCTCTTGTGCTTGATTTAATCTCATGCTGTTTTATACAATAATATGCTACGTAGTCTTGGAGCCTAGGAGGAAAAGGCTAGACCAAATAGCCTAGGTGTGCAGTAGGCTCTATTACCCAGGTTTGTGTAAGTCACTCTATGATGTTCATACAACAAAAAAATTGCCTAACAACACATTTCTCAGAATGTATCCTGGTCATTAAGTGGTGCATGACTGTACCTCAGAGGTGCTTTCAAGGCATAAGGATGTTTAAAAATGACTGCACTGGATCACACTTAACTTTCCTCAGGAGGAAATGACTCCAATAACCCATCCCTACTGAAGGTCTCATGTCTTTCTCTTTGTTCCCAGAAGGAAAGTTATTTTGACAGTGAAAGAAATGGTGACTGTGCCTCCTGGAACCAAAAGCAGGAGTTGGGAGCAAGCAAAAACTGTCTGGTAGTCTGAGGTAAAAAATGAAACAGAATGAGCAGGAACTCAGAGAGTGTGCTGAGACTGTGTCTGCAGAGTTTGGGGTGAGCATGACGCTGTCATTTCTTATCAGCCTTTGAATATAGTGCAGCATTTCTGAGTCACAGGAGGACTGATTTCTTATGAATTTTGTCAAGTGGTTTTTATACATTCTCTCGGTATTTAATAAAGTCTCTCTGAGTATTACAGTTTCTTTCAGCTATTCTGAGGTAACTGCAGAAAGAAGTATCAAGAGGCAAAAACTAAACAGGATTCTTAGACATTGTCTTCCTTCCTCCCACCAAAGAACATTCCAGCTTGGCTCTCTCAGTGACTCACCCCCCCCCCTTTACTTCTGTGATGGAGCTATTCTACCCGACAGGGTGTGTATGTGTGTGTGCATACGTGTCTGCACACTTGATGCAGAATCTAGGGGACAGGCTACACAAAGGGAGATGGAAAAAGAGCACAGTGAAGAACTGTAGAGAAATCATTTGCAAGCAGTATGAAAGTAGGTGAAATATATATGTGACTGAGAGCGATCCAAAAGGAATTCAACTAAAGCAAGTGAAGAACTAAAGATGATTCAAAGTTACGTTTGCACTGAGTTTCTGTGATCACAGCACCACTCAGAGGCCAGGCCATGTGGGGCACAAGTTTATCAACAAATGGAACCAGAATTTGGGAGGGCAATCAGGATTCCCCTAGGGGGCACTGGGGTGCCCTGGCAACACCAGTGATTGGTGAGAGAACACCAATACAAAGGTGAAAATCAGGGGTGCAGGACTGTGACTGCTGGGTCAGCCGCCCGCCTCTCTCCTGCACCTATAGATACTGTAGCTCGTGTTCAATCCAGCAGTTCCATAAATGGAAGAAATGCTTGGTGTGACTTTCCTTTCTGGGACTGTGAATTGTTAGGCTTTATGTCTGAAAGCACATCAACAAGATAATTTTACTTTACAGTGGTTTACATTCACTAAACCCCTTTGTAGAGGCATCCCTTTGCAGTGACGAAATTACGTCTTGTGTTCACTGCCTGTAATGGCATGTGCTGGATATTGTGCTCACAGTAAAAGAACAGAACAATTTCTTATTTATTCCCAGAATGTTGTTATAAAGTATAAACAAGAATTTCAGAGGTTGAAGTTTTATCTTCTTAGATGTAACCTACATACCTACATATTTATTCAAAAGAGACTATTGTTTTTTTGGGAGCCTTTTTTGAGAAACAGAGTTAACATATATTATATTCTTCTCCAATCTGAAAGTAATTTAATATTAAAATGAAAATACTTAACATTTGTACAGCACTTTATAGTTTACGAAATCATTCATATATATTTTCACATATGAACCTCTTCTCAACCCTGTGTTATAGAGTTTATTTTTCCCCACCCTACACAAGTGACTTGAGTGCAAGTCTTGAAGTGCCTTGATGAGGTCACTCAAGTGCCACATACCGAGCTGGGCAAGGACCAGTCTTTTCACTGCAGGCCCTCAATGCCGTCAGCTTTGTGATGGCTTTCTGTACGCACACACACAGCTATTTTTCAAGGACTTGACACTGAGTATCCTCTTCAGCACCTGCCACTTATCTTAGCACTTGGTTTATTGAACTGGTAACCAACCAAGAAACACAAAAATGTCAACTAGGCCTGGAACTTTAAAATGATCAAGCGAAATGATTCTGACATTTTTGACTTCTTAAAACTAGAACTGCCTTGAAACACATGACTATCTCAAATGTGATGGATAACCACCATAATCTTTTCCTTAATTTGGTAGAAGGTCATCATAAGAAAGACCATTATCTCTTGTGTTTCTTACATCACCCACTACCACCGTCACGGTATAATGAACAGGTTTGGCAGACATGAGCTTAGGTTCTCCTCCAGCCTCAAGCAATAGTTCCTTCTCATAGGAACATCAGTTCCCTGAGGCTATGTTTCCTAACCTGTGAAACAGAGGAAATAGCATGTATCCTGAATATGCACTGGAATATTTATCATATAAATTAGGTAAGTTACATAGTACACCTGAGACTGTTTCTCAATTATAAAGCATTGCACCAATGTGAGGCATTAACATTCACCGTAAAATGAATCCTGAATGACTAGATCTGATGCATCATATTTCATCATGTATACTTTGGTTGGTTAGATATAAGGACACTTTTAAATAGTTTTTAAAAATACATCATGGGAAAACAGTATATTTTGAAAAAACAAAATTCCCTTTTATAACTCAAATAAGAAAACTGAGCTAGTGGGTCCTTATCAATGTTAAAGGCACAATATACATAAAATTAAGATCTGCAATAAAGGTATGAATTAATTCTGAATAAAAAGAAAAAGCTGCATCTTTTTGTAAAAGTAGGATTAGATTCTCCTCATATAGATTCATTTTACTAAAACAATGTTTTTTTTTAATGTCCAACTTTCTGCTGATCAGGAACAGTATAATTTTTTATTGTGTTTTTTCCGTTACCGTTTATCTCCCCACATCCTCCTCCACCTCCACCCAGCCCCTCCTTTCTCCGCAGTTACCACACTTTTGTCCAGGTCCATGAGTTCTTTTCCTTCCTGCTTGATCCCTCCACCTGCCACCCCCAGAGCTGTCAGCGTGCTGAGTCCATCTCTATGTTGCTGTTAGTTTGGCTTGTTAGTTTCCCTACATGAGTGAAATCATATGCTACTTATCTTTCTTTCTCTGGCTTATTTCACTTAGCATAATGTTCTCCAGTTCCATCCATGCCGTCACAAAGGGTAAATTTTCTTCTTACCTTTAAGGCCAAGTATCATTCCATTGCGCGAATGTACCAGAGCTGTTTTGATTATTTTTCAGAAACAGAGAGTTTCGGTAATTTTTTCAGTAATAACAACATGGAGACTGCAAATGACACAGCTATAACGGCACAATCTCACTTCTAAAATGTGTGAAGATTCACTCACTTCTTGAGTGAATCACATGCTAATCTTTGCTTCACTGACAAATCTGTAAAAAGAGGAGGACATAGAAAGATTGAATTAGCTCCACACAGTATAATATACCCAGTAATCATAAGGTACTCAAGAGACCTTTTCTTAACAAAATAAAAGATTACTGTGGTTACAGAAAATTATTTGTAATAAGAAAATGAAAAGATATTCAACTGGACTTTTTTTCCAGTATAGTCCTACATCTAAGAGGGTATCTCTACACTGAAATCTACATACTAATTGGAAGCAAAGTAAATTGGTCCATAGATAAACCAAGCAGTGATAGGGCTCCTCATTTTGGCTACTACGTGCAACAATGAGAGGACATATAATGACTGAGAGAATTGTGGCACATTTGGGGACAACCACCTTTCTGATGCAATTTCACATTGATCAGAGTCCGTAGATGTCTAGGTCAGAATTCTGTATCATTCTGTTGAGTACTATAGCCAAAGACTTTGAAGACAGAACTACTTATCAAAGGCATAGTTTAGACAAAGCTAAAAACAATTATAAATAAAGATGGGAGATCAATATACAGAGTAAAGTTAATAGTCTAGAATATGTTCTGAAATAAATAATAAAATTTGACAGTAACAAAAAGTAAAGTTCTCTATCTAAGTTATAAACTTTACACCATGAAAATGAATGGGAATCCCTGGTATAACTGTAGGTTTTTTTTTGTTGTTGTTCAATTACAGTTGTCCCAATTTTTCCCTGTTTCTCTCTCAAGCCCCATCCCCTTTCCCTCAGTCAGTCCCCACCCTGTTGCCCATTACCATGGGTCCTTTTCACATGTTCCTGATTAGACCCTCCCCACTCTTTCCCCTGTTTTTCCTCTCCCCTCTGGTCACTGTCAGTTTGTTCCTTATTTCCATGTCTCTGGTTCTTTTTTGCTCATTTGTTTGTTAGAGGAGGGTAAATGCCTTTCTTCTTGCATTTATATTTTCATGTGGAGAGAACTCCAACATGGTGACAATGCTAGTTTGTTATTTCCTGATTTACCTGACTAGTCAGTGATTATCATTAATAATTAATTTGGTGGAGCTGATCTTTACAGTGGAAACATGTAAATGCTGAGAGTCATCTTACCTCTCATCCCAGGGCATTGCAAGACAGCAGTTAAGACTAAGTGCATCTATTCTACAAAGCCAAATCCTTCATGACTGCACTGTCCCAATGCCCAGATTCAGGGGAGCCAGGTATAAGCACTAGCAAACTGTCACACACTTAAGCCATTTACTGCAATTTATCTAAACTCTTTAGTAAGTTTTCATTCAAGTGGCTTTTGTACCTTTCAATTTGTCCAAAGTCATGTGGGCCAAAAAAACAGTATTCATTGTATACCCTAAAACTCAAATAAACATGTATATGAAACAACTTAAAAGTGTAATAATTAACCAGGGATATGAATATTTAAAAGTAGGGAACAATAGTGGGTTTCAAATATGTAATGGACTCTCTTTTAGAACAGGGATAACTCTGTGTAGCCTCAGAGGGAAACAGGCTTTTATTAAACATTCGAAAAACATTTCTAACCATTAAAACAGGGGCAAAAAATTAATTCAAGAATCTGCCAAGATCCAATCATGGAGCAAAGTACTAAAGATACAGCAGTGAGCGTGCCCAGTACGATCTCTTTCCTCATAGTTTGTTATTTAGAGGGAGTGCCAAAGAGGTAATTACAACACAGTGTGGTGAGTTCACTTCAGGGAAAGTCCAAGATATTACTAGAACACACATAATGTATTTTTCAGACTGTAAGATGCACCTTCCCCCACCCTCCCCCCAAATTTGGGAGGAATAATGGTTGTTAATGCTGCTGTTGAATTCTGTTTATATTTACATTGGTGAAATATTCTGTTATTATGTTATTAAATATTTTACCATATGTTTTGCTTCAAAATTTTTGCCCTATTTTTCTCCTCTAAACCCTGGGCATGTCTATGATCCAAAAAATACAATAATAGGGTGCCCAACCCAGTCAACAGCATATGAAGTGGATTGCCAGAGAAGTAGTATTAGGTTGACAACTAAATAAGTAAGATGATTGATTCAAGTACAGATAGGGGGAATAGAATGGTGTTCCGGGCAGAAGGAACAGCATGTGGGGAAGCTCAGAGAAGAGCAAAGATGTAAGGAGCTTGGACTCTATCCTAAAAATATTGAGAAATCACTGAAAGTGTACCAAAATAAAATCCATAGGTTTGAAAAGATCACACTAACTTTTCTATGAAGAAGAAAGGATGATACAAGGAGAGGGATGCTACAGATTGAGTGCATTGGGATAGAAAGAGGTGGAAAGATACAGAATACACTTAGGCTATGGGAATATACTTAGACTTGTGAGGTGGTGAGCTGTCAATCAATTGAAAGACATAAATAAATGTTGAGTGACCACGTAAAGATCCAAAGTGATTATATGCACACATACATGTGTATATATGTACACATATACATGTGTATACATACATATACATGTACACACATATATAATATGTGTGTTGTATATTATATATAACATATTAGCATCAGGCACAAATTACCTTTTTATTACAGAATATTTTATTATAAAATCATAAGCATGTAGTTCTATAACATAACAATATCACACTCAAGCACACCCTATGACATTTTAGATGAAGTATTCAAATTAAAACTAGAAATTATTACACTTACATTATTACCCTACCAACCACACTCAAGCAGGCATTACTTCTGCTGGACCCTATATATTGTGTGTGCGTGTATATATATGCTTGTACTTTGATTAAGCATAAAGTAATCTCTAAGGACATTACTATATCTACATTTCTTCACTGCCTTAGTTAGCCAAATTGTACAGAACTGGGTCAAGGTCATTGCTTATTAAGATTGAAGCTATTAGTGGATGATTGGCCAAATGAAGCATAACGGCTGTGTTTTCTTCATCTAACCACCCAAATCTGTAGTGAGTTTCTAATGTGGAGGTGTCAAGGAGTAAGTTCAGTGTGATTGGATGAATTTTTGATGTATTTATTTTCAAAAAGATATATATGACTTGGAACTTCATATTCCCCACAGAACATTTAAAGACAGAATTATTAGGGGCCATTAGAAATAAGTAGAAGCAATCTGTGTAAATTATGGCTGGTGATTTTTACTTATATGTGTGTATCTATTTTTAAATTTTGTACTTTATATTTTCAACTCTTACAAAGGAATATATGCATATAGTTTAATAAATTACATTATACCAAAATATTTACAAGGAGAGCCACCAGTCACCTTCCCATCCTACCCAAACCTCAAGCCTTGTTCCCTTCGGTCATTCACTTTCACCTTCCTCAGCTATTATTACTTTTGGCATTTACTTTTTCTAATATTTATTCTATTTCTTTACCCATATCTTTTAGAAATTATCTTCTGGGTTCAGTTATAATATATACAAATTTAAATGTATTTTTCTTTCACAGCTTTAATTTCACCCCCTGTAAAATACAAGAAAACCATGTGCATTCAACCCCACGTCACGATGAGGCTCCGTTGAGATCATCGTAGCACCCTTTCACTGTTGCCGTGTGGACTCTCCCTTTGGTCCACAGAACCATTCTCCACTTCTCGTTTAGCCACAAACACGCACTGAGCTTTAACTGTGCACATGGTTTTCCCATGACATCTAGTATTGGCCATATGACTGTTTTTGACAATGGAATATGGGTAGAAATAATGAGTGACACTTCTTCATCTTAAGGAAATGCTACCTCTCCTAATCTTCCTTTCCAATCTTCCTAAAAGCCGGAAAGCAAAGACAGGATGGGGCAAAGTGGGTTTATACTTGTGAGTACACAAAACAGAATTTATTTTTGTATTATTATTTATTAATTATTGTATTATTTTCATTTGAACAACTGTAAGCCTACTTTTGTCTCACCCTGTATATCAATGTAAGATAACTATGACCAGAATGGACAACATTTTAAAACCTAAAGAAGCAGAACACAAGGATCCTTAGTCCTTGGATGATATCATGAAGTAGAATTGTCCTCGACACCTCTTCTTCAGCCATTTTCCAATGATTTGGGTAGTTAATGGAGAAAGCACTTTTTGGAAAGGAAGAAGAAAGAAAGGGAGAGAAACATCATTGTGAGAGAAAAACATGGATCAGTTGCCTCTCTGCGCCCCGATGGGGGTCCCAACCCACAACCTAGGCCTCTGTCCTGACTAGAAACTGAACCAGCGGATAACCTTTTGCTTTGTGGGCTGACACCCAACCAACTGAGCCACTCTTGTCAGGGTGAGAAAGTACAGATTTTTTCTTTCTGTCACATACCCCTCTAGTTTGTAGATATCCCCACTTTTCAGAGGTTCACATTACTCTTTGCTCTTTCAAATGGCCTGCATTAGTACCTCATTCATTAGCCAAAAAAAATTTGCAGAGGATTTTTGCTTTTATTTTTAAAAAAGCTGAAAAACAAAAGTAGCATTCAGCATCCATTTTGCAGCGAGCCATAAAGAGGCAGCACACCCCGAGCAGAGAGAGTGGCCCCGCCAAGCTCCTTCCCAGGGAACTACACAGCATCTCAGAATCAAGCTGCCACAGCTGCACCTGTGTCTGTACTTTAACTCAATTTATAGCTGACCCCTGGACAACTCAGGATTTAGGGGTACCTTCTCCCCACTGTAGTCAAAAATCTACATATAACTTTTGACTCCCCCAAAATTTAATTACTAATAGCCCACTGTTGACTAGAAGCCTTGTCAATAACAAAAAGTAGATCAACACATATTTTATATATTATATACATATGTACAATGAAGTAAGCTAGAAAAAAGAGAATGCTATTGAGAAAATCATGAGAGAAAATACATTTACAGTATTTATTGCTAAAGATCACATATAAGTGGACTTGTATACTTCAAACTTGTGGGTCAACTGTATTTTGTGCTTCCGTAAGCAAGATGTGTCCTAAGATATGAAAAAAGCCTAAAAAAACTTGCAAAGTGTTATGCTTAGAATGAAGCTGGAGGTAATTAAGTATTTCAGCCATCATGAATGAAATAAATAAGTGGTACATGTGCTGAATTTTGGGTCTGGCAACGCTCAGAAATTTTTCATGTTAACTAAGGGTAATTTCTCTTTCACTTTTCACCATTTTGGCTAATGAAAAGTTTCAGACATTCAGATGGTGAAGGGAACCTGTGTAACTATACTTCAAAGTATCTATCTGTTACACTCTTTCAAGCTGTAAAATAACTATGGCAAACATTTTGAAAACTCTCAGGTTCTAGGTAATGATAGATTATAATAGTTTGGCTCATTCACATATAGTCATTCACAAGAACTTTTGTTCATTCACTGTGCCCTACCAAGTTCCCATTCCACCTAAAAATTAGAGCAAGTCAGCCATGCAAAGTAGCACAGAACTAGCAATTTACTAAATCGATCCCTTGTGGTTTTAAAGAGTTAATATAGCTTCCACAAGCACCTAACCAAGCTTTTTAAAATCTTAAACCCTGGAAGAGCTTGGCTCATTATGAACTAGTGCTTTCAAGTTTTAAGATTTTGAGAGCAGTTTTATAACATTCAGCTACTTGAGAACAACTAAGGCATTCAAAGACAATTGGGTGTTCAATTTAGCTAACATTAATTGAATAACCAAAATACATACAGCACTGATAATAAACCTCTCCTTCCTAGGAGCGGAGGCAGTTCTCTCCTGGGGCTAGATTGGGAAATGGAGACTTTTTGGAAAAAAGTTGACTGCCAAGTCCTAAAATAACTAGAAGGCTTTGTAGAATATAGAGAATAATGGCAGTTAAACATGCACCTAGGAATACACTCTCTCCATTTTATCCTTGAACCAAAGGGAATACTTAGGGGGAGTTTTCCATAAAACCAGCTTGTGGGGCTCAACTTTAGAGGAGGTCTCCCACAGTGATGGTACTTCAATACTAACCATAGTGATGAGGCTGACATGTGGCATTTTGATGTCATTATGGCACAAAACTCTAGTACCCTTGATTGAGTTTCTGAAAGAACTTCTAAAATGAGATAACTGAGTTGTATTACTTTATTTTTTAAGCTAAATTTGTAACAGTTTGCATTCCTGAATTCCAGCATCTAATTCCTTTATGTAAACAGGGCAATCATATTCTACAAGTGACAGATTTGGACACAGTTTGATGGGTATGAATGCATGAATACCGTGAAACAGGTCATTTGAAACTAAGAAAGTCTCACAAAAATTTGAATATATAAATGTCATTACAATTTTCAACTTCTGCTAGTGTCAAACTACATAAAACTTCAATTAAAATGAATTAAATTTCTCTGAATTTAGAATTAATACAGGTATTTCTTACTTTATTTTTAAAGCTTGAATTTAACTACCTGGCTATTTTGTGAAATCACATTTTATGAAGATAGGTGGTTTATTAATTGTTTCAATAAGAGCTATGATTTTCTACCAAATGGTGTATAAGAAAGGGAATATTATTTTAAATAATAGTGTAACACTCTGGCCTCTGGGAGGAATATTTCAAGTTGTGGCAAAAGGAAGACATATTTCAAAACAGTGAATTATGTAATATTTCCAAGTATTCACCTTTTCACTCGATGTGTCACAATAATACAATCTGAGTATAAGCCCATACCAGAGCCTTCTTGGTTTTTGGATTTATATTAAAATTTATACTGAATACAATCAGGGGTTACAATCAACAACCTTTTTGATTTCTTGTTTTTATTTATTTTTTAATTTAATTTAATTTTTTAATCTTTATTATATTTTTCCCATTACCATTCAGACCCCTTATGCAATCACCATACTGTTGTTTATCTCCATGAGTTCTTTTTCCTTTTTGCTCAATTTTGTTTTCTTAAATAACATTATTTAAAAATAATTCACATACCCACACAATTCACCCATTTAAAGTATAGAATTCAGTGATTTTTAGTATATGTTCAGAAATGGGCAATCATCACCACATTTATTTTTAGACCATTGCATCACCTAAAGAGGAAAATCCACGCCTTTAGCTATCACCCACGTAAATTCCCATCCTCTCTAGCCACAAGCAAACTCCAACCTGGACCTTATCTGCATAGATTATCCCACTAAGACATTTCGTATGAATGGAATTATGCAATATGTGGCTTTCGTGACTGGTTTATTTCACTTAGCATAATGCCTTTTTTCAAGATTCATCTAATTTGTTACATATATCAGAACTTGGTTCCTTTTTATGATTGAATAATATTTTATTATATGGATGTATTACATTTTGTGTACCAATTGATGATGAACACTTGAGTTGTTTTCAGTCATTGGCTATCCAATAATGCTGCTATGAACATTTTTGTTCAAGTTTTGGGGTGGACATATGTTTGTATTTCTCTTGGTTACATAACTAGGAGTGGGATATCTGGGTCATACGATAACTCTGTTTCATCTTTGAGAAACTACAAGATTATGTTCCAAAGCAGATACACCATTTTATATTCATACCAGGAGTGTATGATGGTTCAGTCCTGGTTTCTTCAAATCCTTGCCAACACTTATAATTTGACACTTTGATTCTAGCCATCCTAGATGTGGTACAAAGTGATATCTCATTCTGGTTTTGATTTGAATTTCCCTGATAAATAATGCTGTCGAGCATCTTTTAATTGCTTGTTAGCCATTTGTATAGATTCTTTGGGGAAATGTCTATTAAGATCCTTTGTCCATTTTTTTCCATTGGATTATTTGTCTCTTTATTCCCCCCCAAAAGTTCTTTAAATCCATCCTATATTCCCTATTTTATGAACAGACAGCTTTCCTTTCCCTTCACTAAAAAGTAGTTGAACTGTTTTTCTTCAAAGGCTATGGCCTTTTTAGAAAAACATTTGTTTGCACGTGGTAAGCTTCCGCTTTTTGGGAGAGCATCAGAGATTTTTATTGCCCTCCTTAAAACTCCATGACATGACTAAATAAACCCTGCGCAGTTCTTTTCTGCACTAGTAGTTAGAGTTTTTCAACCAGAGCTTTTATTGATCCCTAGAGCACCAGCTAACACAAAATGACAATGAGTTGGAGAGGTTGGTAAGCTTTTAAAGGGATTTTAAAAATCTTATTATTTTTTCTTCACCTTACTCAAATTCTAATTAATTATTTATAGTGACTTTCAAATTTTGCTTTGTATATTCTGGATTCAGACAAAAAGCTATTTCACAAACCTCAAAATTAATTTAGTTATGGTTAAATATTTATTTTTCTGTGAGTATTGTGCTTTTGACATTTTAATAAAATTACCCTTCATAATAAAGATATATTTTTCATGGAGCTCTTTTTGTGCCAGATAAATTACATAAATATATATAAGTCAAAAATAAGAGAAATGGATGAAAGCAACAGTGATGATAGTCTGTAACATAAAATATTTAGATCTTTGAAAACTGAACAAAAGGTATACATAAATGATAAAAGGATATGAATAACATAATCATAGGAATACAATAGAATTGACAAATAATCAAAGCTAGCTGTCAAGTGAGCAATAAAAATTCAAGCATAGTCCTGTTATTGAAAATCTTTTTAAAAGTTAATCTAATAATTTTGCTCCCCTGTTTAAAACCCTCAAAATCCTTTCCATTGCTCTTAGGACATACCTGCAAATGTTTCACATGGTGTAAAAGGGAGGCCCTGTGCAGTCTGGACCCACACAGCTCCTTATGCCGCACTTTTACCAGCTTCATCCCTCACTCTCTAAATTCCATCCATATTCGCCTTCATCTCATCGTTATTCAAATGAATGAAGCTCTTGCACAGTGAAAGTCCTTACACACAATGCTTATGAGAACTTATGGAGAATTTGTATTTGTATTAAATGGTATATGGTCAAGGAACCTAGGAATAAACAAATCCTAGAGAAATTACTCTTCAAAAGATTCTCAAGGGAGACACTTAACAGAAAATAGTCACACAGGAACTCAGAACAATCACAATACTCATGCATGTTTTGGTCACTGTCTAATCTGAACTCTGAGCTGAGCTAGAATGTGTGGACTGGGCTAGTGGACTAATTGGCCTCCCTATTTTCTAAGGTGGAACCCAAATCTTGATTTATCATACATCAACCAGTGCTAAGAAAGATAGAAAGCAATTAGTGAGAGCAAATCATACAGGTTGCTTTGTCAAGGTGAGGCACACATTCTCAGATAAATGGGTAGGAAAGGAAGGGGAGAACCCACCATGAAAGAGCACTAACATCAAGTCATGAGACCCTGAGCAGCGGATGACAGGCACCTTCATTGTCTGGGATGCCAGCAAATCCTCAGCAGTTTCTCATCCTGCATGGGGTGAGAGCAAGCTGTTGGTAGTATTAGAAACCATGTTTGAAAATCCATCCTGGGTGTGTTAATATTGGGTTGGCCAAAAAGTCCATTTAGTTTTTTTTCTGTAAAATAAAAGACATATTTTTCATTTTCACTTATAACTTTATTGATTTGGATATTTTGAGCATGTTGGCTATCTCCCACTTGGTATAAAATTGATTTTTCTCAATTATGGAGCATCATCCAGCAAGAAATCTCCAGCACAGAAGAGCACACACCACTTTTGACCCATTCGATCAGTCACAGAACCTTCCCCATGCACTGGGCAAATCTTTTTATTTCAGTTGCATTTTCACCTTTCTAGAAACAATAAAGCATAATATGCTGAAAATGTTGCATATTTTCTTCCATCTTCAATATTAAACTGGCTACACAAAAATTCAATGTTTATGTTTTTTTAATGCATATTGATGTGACAGCTGTCACAATACAATCTAACCAAATTGTTGCAGATGAAGCTAAAGACAACTATGTGCTACTAAATCCATCTTATGGGGAAAAGCCAAAAGAACTTTTTGGCCAACGTGTATTATTCCCTTTTTTAAAGTTCACTTAAACCTTTCCAGTTTTTAACACAAAAACAAGTTTAAAAAATCAGAAAACCACAACAAATATAAAATAGGGAAGAGTCATAAAAAGTTATTTTTCCAAATAACATTTAGAGGGGCCTAAACCCAGACTGGTTTACAAATAAATGTATTCCAACACTTAAGCAAAACTACTTCTTAGGTGATTTTGAACTTTTAAGTACAGAGCTACCAAATAAAGCTTCTCAATTTACCTCACTTGTTAGTGGTGAAAGTTCACTAAATAGAGAAATTAAGGTTAGATTTTCCAGTTCATACTCTACATCAAGATAAGTCCCAAGTAAATAAATAGCTTCAAATTCTTATAAATGCCTTAACACAGCTGGAAGAAATGTGGGGCGATGCTATTATAAATGTGGGATGTGGGCCTATATCTGAAAACAAGTAACAAAGAAAGACAATAGAACTGAAACTTTGTGCTTCTATATGAACATATTATAAATGACCTTAAAATAGAAACTGAGCAAATGATTTACAATTTATATATTGACAAAAATTAAAATAAATATATAAATGATATATATAAATTATATATATAAATATATATATAAATATATCTAAGTAGACAAATAGCTGAAAGAAATGTAACTGCACTTTACAATTGTGAATTATTAAAAATTGGAAAAATTATTTTTACAATGCATCTAGCTATTTAAAAGTTGAAATGCACATGAAAATCAATAATATAAATAGTAAACACCCAAAATGACAAATAGGTGAGGCTAATATACACACAATTCATAATATTTCATGAACATATAAGAAAATGCATTAGGAAAAAAATGCATTAGGAACTTTAATAATTCAGATTTTCCCCAGGCATTTCTCTTGTATATGTTCTAAAATAAATTCTGGATCTACAACTATCCTTCCTTCTGCATAGACCCTTTCAGCAATGTGACAGAAACTGAAAAGGAAAAGGGAAAGGTGGAACCATGAACTGGGAAAAGAGTTGGGTGATTTTCTCTGAAGCTTGGGGAGGAGATAGATTAAGAAGCAGCTGTGGTGTGTGAGAGATAAGTTCAGGGGAAAGGAATTTTGAAATGTGTTATTGAGGACTTGTTGAAAACCAGTAAGTAACTTCTTTTATATTTTGACTGCTTTCATACATTCAGTTCTATTGGTTGCATTCTTTGCATTGCTCTTGGAATAGACTGTGTGTGTCACAGTCTTATGTGATTTACACAGAGCCCTACAGACACAGCATGACTGTCTTTAAAGGTATGACGTATTCCGAAAGGACGAGGGGAGAAAAGGAGGAATCAGGAAAGGGGGAAGAAAGGAGAATGGAAGAAATGCTTTTTGTTATCTCTGGGTGGATATAGGATACCCAATGACTTTTTTGAAGTTCCTCTTTTGTGTTTAGAAGTGATGTATTTATTATTATTCAACCCTCAGGAAATGCAGAAAAATTAAAAGAAATTTAAGACATTTTTCAAGGTGCTTATGCTATTTCTAAAAGTGGCATTGTGTTAGTATGTTATTAAAAAGTAATTTTTAGAACATCAGACACATTGTCCAAATAAAGGAGGTTCAACTTATAGCATTTTTAAAACAAATTTATTATTATTATAGAATTAATTTATATACTTATAAGTATGACTCATATCTCATGTTTTAGCTTTAGAGTATTGAAAAGGAAAATTAAAGTTTTAATTTTTTTTTAAATACTAAAGGGGACAAATCTCATAAAACTTTGAAATGACTGAAGGTAAAATGAGCCATCTTTTCATAGGCAAGTTTTAAAATATATCAAGATCTGCCTTAATTTTTGTCAGTATAAGCCCCTTTAATTATAACTAGATGTCTTTTCACTTTCTCTATGTTAGGCTCCAACAGTGAAAAAGTGATAGCACCATATATGCCTCAATAATGCCTATGCTAGTCCTGATGTGCTAAATGTCCATAGACCAATACTTTTGATATGCACATCTCTAATTTTAAGTCCTCACAGCCAGTAGGGATGTATGCTACAGGTACTGCCTAAGAATACAAAAAAGATCTCAGAAAAGAAATAACATTGTACTAGATACACAAATGCAATAATCATGTTAAATTTGGCCATTTAATAATGATTTGATAATGATTCCACATGGATAAGCTGAGACTATATTCAATTTTTTTAATTTTATTTATTTATTTTTAGATAGTGGGAAAGGGAGGGAGAAAAAGAGGGAGAGAAAGACCAATGTGTGATTGTCTCTTGCACGCTCCACACCAGGGAACCAGATCCACAATCCAGGAATGTTCCCTGACTGGGAATCAAACCAGCAACCCTTTGGTTTGCAAGCCAGCACTCAATCTACTGAGCCACACCAGCCAGGGCTATATCTAATTTTGTGAGTAATAATATCCTTCCAAATTTTCTAAGTGAAAATATTCCCTAAGGCCTACTGTAGGAAAGCTGGTGAATAATCCCAGCTTTCTTAGGAGTGAGGTAAAAATATCATATTTTAAAAGTCACAAGTTTTTGCATAAATTTTAACTTCATACAGACTTGACTAGCAGAACCATTATTTTAAAAACTATCAGGTTTCTGCCTATTTCCAAAGTTTTGTGAATGCTTTCATGCAAGATGGAAATATACTGAAAAAAATCAGTGATGGTTCCTATATACAGTCGGTGTTAGAGGGAACTATAACAAAAATATTCAATGGAGTTTGGAGGCAGGAGTAAAACTATGAAGAAAACATCACAAAATCTCTTAAACCTCAAGCTCATTTTGCAGATCTGGCAAAATGAACTAAATCCATTTTCCAAAATGGACCTGAAATTTTCAGTATCAAATTCTGAGTTATATGTAGCAGTCAATGTTAGGTAATGAATATCTAACGTTTTATGTTATATTACTTGGAGTAACTCTAGGATAAGAAAATTGAAGATAATTGATCCTATATTTTAGATATTGGTGGGAGCTCTTAGAAGGAAAACTATTCTGCTTAGCAGTCACCCATCAAATAGATTAAATGGGGTAGGTTGCTCAAATCTGGATTCCATAGAATGGGGAATGTTGTGTGCTGACTACCCTTCTAGTATACCTCTCAAAGACCCCCACCTCCTAATACCATCACTTTGGAAACTAGATTTCAACAGATGGATTTTCAGGGACACAAACATTAAGTCCATAGGAAATAACCTGATTCCAGTGTCAAATTGTCTTGACATTGAGAATCTACCAATCTTAAAACATTTAAGAGTACCACAATGATTTAGGCTCTAGAACACTACATGACTGCTAACCTCCAGCAGCTGACCCAAGAGATACTTAGTGTACACAAAAATGTGGTGTCATTAGTCAAGGCTCCAAATGTACATCCTGTTCTCTTACCAACAGAATAAAGAACATATGTAGAGACCCTAAATTATTTCTAGAAAGATGTCAGAAATTGATTATCCTATGCCTAATCTGTAAATGCTAGAAACCATTTACAGATTATCTTAAAAGAGAAACTGAGTCTGTCTCTATTTTGCTTCCTAATTCAGTTTGTGCATTAGATGGAGCAGTATGACAGGTCCAGGGTGGTGGCTGGGAGGTGCTGGGATGGAGCAAAAGAGGAAAAGGACTCGTGGACACGGACACCAGCGTAGTGATTGCAGGGGGCAGGTGGATGGAGGTGAAAGAGGGTATAAGGGGGTGAATGGTAATGGAAAAATGCAATGAAAATAAATGATTAAAATTGAATGCAAAAAAGAAAATGTATCTATGCGGTAAGAAAAAAAGAGAAATGGAAAGCTGAATCAAACGCATGGTGTAGTTGAATCAAAACAGGGTTTTGTAATCTAACCCGAATGTTCCTTCTTAAGGCAAAATTGGATTTTTTCATTGGCTGTGGTCTTAATAGGGAAATGTGGCTAAAATTAATTCAATGAAATGTCATAGGATGACATTATCTTAAGAAGTACTTAGAGAAATAAAAATGGCACACAATAGCATTCTTGAAAATGGCAAATTTTCTAATGTCTATAGGAGGAACATAAAAGAAAGAAACAGTTTCTCTAATTGTAGCTTACATATGAAAGAATAAAAATCATAGCTAAATTCCTTCATTGAATCAGTTCCTTTTTATTCCAATTGTTTCTTTGTTCTATTTTTATTTATTTACTGTATTTTTTCAGACTGTATCAGTCAATATTGAACCAGAAAATCAGAACCAGTATGAGACATATATTATAGATATATTACAAGGATGAAACTTATGTGATTTGGGGTGTTAGCTAGGCATGGCTATTTCTTCTTCACCAGGATGCCTGAGTCTTCATTTAAGGCCTTTAAAAAGATTAAATCAGACCTACTAGATTATCAAGAATAATTTCCCTTACTTCAAGTCATCTCATTATAGACTTTAGTGATACCTTTAAAATACCTCACAACACGTGTATTAGTTTTTGAATGAACACTTGAGAGTATAGTCTAGTCAGGCTGACACATAAAATTAGCCAGCAGAAACCTATGAATTCAGATATATAACTTTTTACCAATGGTCCATGATTCTGAAAATATACAGACTCTAGATAAGCTTCTACCAAACAACTACACACACAGAAACACATACCCACATACACACACAGAGAACTACATGGTGACATATATGAGGCCACCAGTGATCTATAGCCCTCTTTTTATTGTGTCTTTCTGCTCTGTTCTCTTCAGCACATGTCTTCCATCACCAAGGTTAACTCACAGTCCAATGAAAATTATGGAGCCATTCTTTATTTCTGTTTTCTAAGCAACAAAGAAGGCAAATAGGAAAAAAATTTTAGCCCCTTCCCTTTTAAAAGAACCTGGAAGTTGCACACGTTTGCTTACAAGTCGTTAGCCAGAATTTGGTCACATGGCCATATATATCTGTTAGGCAGGATATAGAACCTAATCTCTGATTCCAGAAGGCAGTGTGCCCAGCTAAAATGTGGGGTTCTGTTATCAAGAGACAAAGGTAAAATGGATGTTGGAATAGTCAATTAATATTCTGTACTCCACAAGGTGATCTTAAAATCCTAAAGAATATTTGCCTCTTACATTTAGCACAGCCTCTTTGACATTGATTTTGAAAGGTGGATTGAGTAGACATTATAGATATATATCAAGTATACTTGTGCATTTTTACTAGATTTTTCCATTTTTTAAATATTTTATTATTTTTTAAATTATTTTATTGTTGTTCAATTACAGTTGTCTGCATTTCTCACCCACGACTCCCTCCCCCCTTCCCCAGCCAAACCCACCTCCCTCCCTCCATTTTTGTCAGGTTAGCAATTTATGCCACCTTTCCTTTTTAACATACACTATTATACCCAAAATACCAGACTTAGCTTGGGAGCCCTTATGTTGTAAGGGGTTTCGGGATCTATGACGAAACTCTTTGCAACTGGCACCACGTCAAAATAGTTGATTCTGACTTTGTGCTATTTATAACAAATGGGCTTCTGTCTTACTCCCAAATGTGGTTCCCACTGTATATTCTGTTTCAGCCAATGAATGCGTGTGTGTGCATTTTGCATGATTTTTCTCCGTGTGCATTTCTTTCTGTTTTTACGTTTCTCCCTTACTCACCTCTCAGATTTTGTGTTAGGTAGGAGAGAAGCATGGTTCTTGTCTTGCATTTACCAGCAGAAACTTAAGGTTTATTGTGCTTGTGATTATGTTTCTGATGTGAATCAAAAATTGTTTTGCCCATTTTGACTTCTAAAAATTATTTGAAGTCCTGCAAAATACAATATTTGCATTCTCCCTTTCTCATAAGTTCTCTCTTTAAATGTTTACATAAAATTATTACCCTTGCGTTCAATAAAAGATGCATAAACATGTGACTAAGAAATGTGCTATGTACTGAGGGGCAATGTTTGGAAGAGGATCGTAATTTACTTTTACATTATCAAACCTGAAAATGGGGGGAAGGGTAGAGAACAATATACACTTCTATTTGTAAGAAGAAATGCCTCATTTGTTTATTACTGATTTCTTTGATTAATATTAAAATGCCTTGACTGTGCAATGATGAGGTTGAATACCCTTTACTTATCATAGTAATATGTAATCATTTACAAGATTACTGAGTAATACTTTTGTTATTGTTTTGAGATGAATCTATTAGGAAACAGATTTGCCTGTTTATCCCTTATAGCACCATGCGAAGAGAATTGTGATACCAGTCACTGTTTTCCACGAAACATTGGTCTTTAATTGGTGGTACTGGAGTATAATAGCAGCCAGCAGAGAACTGCATGAAGGTGTATTTCATTCCCAGATAGTCATAAAGGGACCATTGTCTTCCTACTGTCTGAGCAGCAGTTAAGCCTGCATTTTGTATACTCTGTGATTTTATCACTTTCTTTCTCTCCTTTCATTTTGACCAGATTCTTTTCAGGCATCATATTTTGAAAAATCTATTAAACTATCATCTATGTTATATTGCTTATCATATGTATGAAATTCTTAAATTTAGGCCACCATTTGGGTTTTACATTAAGGTATTATTTCTTTCATTCAAAAAGTAGATGAGTAATTTTAACTCAGAAATGTAGAGAGCTGGAAAAATGGTAACACGCCTACTCCTACACGAAAAAAGCTGGAAAAATTACAAATTGATATCTTTTCTTACATCCATCAGAGAACTGAGTCACAGGGCCAGACCCCAAAGGATGCATATTATTCGATCCCATTTATATGACCTTCCCAGGAAAGCAAAGCAGTAGAGCTGGAAAATAGATGAATGGTTGGTTGTCAGAGGCCAAGTTTCAGGGAAGAGGCTAACTACAAAGGGATTGCAGAGGGGAAATTTTTGGATGATAAAATTAGGGTGACCAGCTACTCATCTTAGTTTGGCCAGGACTATTCCAATGTTAAAACTAAGAGGCCTGCATGCTAAGAATCTGTCTTCTTTCCAGGCACACCAGGGTTGTTAGTGAGTCTAGGGGGAAGTACTCCATATGGTATTCACTTAGTAGGTACAAACTCTATGTCTTTGTCACAACTGACAGGACTAGACAGTGCAAAAGGTGAATTTTACTGCACAAATAAACTGTTAAACTCAACTAATACATCATGGATCCCAAAACATAATGAAGGCTGTGACGAACAAATCTAACTGTGCTAGAAATGAAATGAAGAGACTTCATGAGAAAGTGTGACATGGCCATATGAGTATGAATAAAATGCAGATACATCAAGTTTTGAGGAGCACATGAAAAGAGTCTGAAAACATTTGCAGGTCTCATGGGGAAAACGGACTGAATCATTTTAATTAGAGCAGCATCATGTAACTAATACCGCTACATTTGTGGAATGTACAACCTGAACAACTGTGTTCTGTGGCCCTGCGTAATTAGGCTTGGCTAGTAAGTATCTGAAGATAGTAAGTAACTTCCTCATTAATGAAATAAAGAAATTACAATTAATACTCACTTTTGCAATTCCTTGTTGAAGCTGTGAGCTCTAAAATTGATCATATCTACCACTGTGACTTTGGTGAAGTCCCACAACCTATTTGTGCTTTGGTTTCCTCTTCTTAGAATAAACATTTTAATGGCACCCACCTCCAGTGCTGGAATAAAAGTAAAATGAAATCATGCACATAAAAACAGCACAATGCGAGGCATAGAGTAAAAATGGACAGTATCATGTCTGATATGGTCTAGGTGGATTGCTAGTATTCTCATTAGGCATTTCTAATTTTTTGGACTTAGGTAATAGAGAAGAATTTAAATTCTAAAATGCTAAAATAATCTTTTGTTTTTAAAAAAATCGAGTCACAATTTTTGCAAATTTAACTTTATCACCTACATACAAGAATGGAGTTGACAAGAACACAGAAGAGTGTTACAGTCAAGAATGGTTACATAACAGAAAAACAGGTATCAAAAAACTGAGTAAATATTTTTTGTCTGACCTTGGGTTTGTTCCTTTTTACCACGAAGCTTAGACACTCTCGCTGTATTACACATTCAACAGAATTAAGAGCCAGAATACTTCTTTCTAATTTATTGCCACAAATCTACAGTAAACTACCAGAGATAGTTGCCCAATTCAGATTCTCCCAGTAAATATCAGAGAGAAACCCCTTCATGCTTCTGTCACGGGGAGATAAAAAGGAACAATTTTGAAATATGCCAGAGCATCCCATTCTTCTTCAGCAGGCTTGCCTTCGAGAGAAACGAGTGAATCAGAGCCTAGCAGACCTGGGAAGGGAAATACCCAACTCCAGGCCACTCTAGCCATTTTGTCCCTCTGAAGCGGGGAGAAAACAGCTGAGAAACAGTTGTGAGATTCACATTCCAGAGGCAGAAGCTCACAGAAAGACTGAGACCTGATCATGGGAATATAGAATGCGTCCCCTCCCTCCTACCTTACCACCACACTGCTCAAGGCCTAGTTAAAGAAGTTCTTATTACTTGGTACATCTTGTCTGAATATGGAGAAAAAATATCAAAAACAATTTGAAGAGATGGAACAAACATCAGAACCAGACATGGCAGGGATGTTGGAATTATCAGACCGAGAATTTAAAACAACTACGGTGAATATGCTAAAGGCTCTATTGGATAAAGTAGACAACATGCAAGAACAGATGGCCAGTGTAAACTGAGAGATGAAAATCTTAATAAAGAACTGAAATAAATGCTAGAGATAAAATGGTAACATAAATAAAAGAATGCCTTTAATGGCCTTATTAGTAGACTGTACATGGCTGAGGAAAGAATCTGTGTGTGCATATATCAATATAATCTTTGAAAATCAAAAAGCAAATGGAACAAAGACTGAAATAAATGTAATATTCAAGGACTAAGGAACAACTACAAAAGGTATAATATATACAAGGTGTGTGCAGAAGGTATCCAGTGATGTACTATGATAAATAGAGACATTTATTGAAGAAGATACAAGATACAAGAAACATTATACATAGGACAATGACACCTCAGTCCCCTCCAAAGTAGGCATCTTGGGACCTCACACTGTTCTCCCAATTGCCATCAGCTGCTCCAACATGCTTTCCTGAATCTCATTGAGGGTCTGAAATCTCTTCCCTTTCCAAAGTGATTTTAATTTGGAGAAAAGACAGAAGCCACAGGGCACCAAATCTCCGCTTTAGGGGGACTGTGTCACCTGGATGATTTGATGTTTTGCCAAAAACTTTTCATAACATAGGAAAACAGGAGCAGGCGTGTTGCCATGATAAACCTGCCGATCTCCAGTTGCCCATAGCTGTGGCCTTCTAAAGACTCAAATAGTTTCCATGGAGGAATGTTCAAGGTTAATTCAAAATTTGATGCATACCCATTGCTCTACTCGCTCAGTCATTTTGAATGTGATGGTCGTATAGTACACATGCTCACTCAGTGGCATCGACAGTCCCCACTGACCAGTACAGTGAAGTCATCATTGATTACATGTGTCCATTGCAGACCACTCAACATGGCTGCCACATTACATCGATGTTGTGCAGGCCATTCTTATTATATTAACACTGGCTGGAATTTTTCTGGACAGACCTCATACAAGGGGAATACCAGAAGGAGAGAAAGGATAAAAAAAAATTCCGAATTGTCAAACATAGAGCCACAGATCTAAGAAGCTCAAAGAACAGCAAGTGGAATAAATGCCAGAAACAAAAAACAAAAACTGTATCTTGGCTTATCACTCCAAACTATAGAAAAATCAAAGATAAAGAAAACTCTGAAAGGTAGAGAAAAAAATGTACCATATCCTTAGAGGAATGATAATAAGAATTATATCTGACTTCTTTTCAGAAAGCATGAAAGATACAAGAGTGAGTGAAATATTTAAAGTATTGAGAGAAATATCACACCAACCTAGAATTCCATACCTGGAAAAATTATCCTTCAAGATGTATAAATGAAGACTTTCTCAACCAAAAATGAGGAAATTTGTTGTCAACAGTTCTGCCCATTCGAGTGGGGAAATAAAAATTTTTGTTTTTAAAATGCCAGCACCCCAAATTTTCAGCTACATTTAAGACCGAGCCTACATTCAGCAACCTGAATGACTCACAGAGCCTGGCTCAGCACTACCCTGGCAGCTGCCGAGGTCATCCACACCCCATAATCGGTGCCTTCCCCTTGGCAGCTCGGCACTGAGTTGACTTCTGTGGGTGCCTGTTATGGATGGAATATAAGTCCCAGGTCCCCACCTTCTAAGGGAAGCTAGGAAATGTGGCTTTTGCTAGGTTTTACATACAGAAAGCAAAAAGACAATGTAAGAAAATATCAAATTGTCGAGAGAGTGATTAAATTACTTTGACCTTTTGGAATTGGCAGATATTTCCTAGTTTAGTTTCTGATCCCAAGTTCCCCTTCAACATTATCTTCTGAGACTTTCTGCCCTGTGTTTTTATATATTTTTAAACCTACACATAAAACTTTATGCTATGTTTGTTTAATTTAAATTTGCTACCTTGAACTCCATAGTTTTAAAATTTTTGGATCACGTCAAACCAGTTTTGTTTATTGACACCTTGAATATGTGTCCTTTTTAATTGTATGGAGGAATATCAGAATCCCTCTTGGGAGGTGATGAGGTTTGAAAATGTTACTGAGGATAATTTGATATATTCTCCACTATAAGAATCATTGCTTGATACATTATAAATATATTTTAATTTAATTTGTCAATTATACCTAAAGTTGAAAAAAAAGATATCACCATTAGGAGAAGCTATGTGAAGGACATTCAGGAACTCAATTATCTTTGTGACTTTTCTATAAATCTAAAATTATTTCAAAATTAAAATTTGTTAAACCTATAAAAGAAACAAAGAATCAGTACTTTGTTGTGCAGTTACTCAAATTTTCCTGGATTTAACTGCCTTCCTTGTATCTCTCCACCCTGTATTTAAGGAGGTCATGAAATATCATCACTTTTGCTGAAGTCCCCAGTTTTACCAGCTCACTGCTTATGACTTCATACCCATCTGAGGCAATAGGCACTGCTTCCAATATTTGTTAATGCCTAGCAACACTTTATGTTCTAGCTGGTAAGAGTGCTTTAATGAATGCAGGAAGAGTGATAAAGGGGAAGAGCACAGAAATTTGATCACTTCAAAAAATGTCCAATATTCTAGAAATGATTTTTTAAAAGATTTTATTTATTTATTTTTAAGGAGAGGGCAAAGGAAGGAGAAAGAGAGGGAGAGAAACCTGAATATGTGGTTGCCTCTCGCACGCCCCCTACTGGTGACCTGGCTTGCAACCCAGGCACGGGCCCTGACTGGGAATCAAACCAGAGACCTTCGGTTCGCAGGCCAGCACTCAATCCACTGAGCCACACTAGCCAGGGCTAGAAATGATTTTATTTAATGAAAAATTCATTCATTTGTTCGTTCAAGAACCACTGACTGGTTACTGTGAGAAATGTTATTTCTTAGGGAAACCAGACACTCCTTCTCCATGGGTGAAGCTTTCAGTCACTGTACCTTCACCTAATCCTGAGACAGGTTTGCCTGCGACCTAGGTTGGGATTATCAGAATCGTTTTAGAGATTAGTATGTGGACAGCTACTACATGCTTGGAACTGAATGCAAAATATAGCTGCTAAATGACAAGCAGAGCCAAGAGTTTCAGGGAAAAAGAGAGCTCTGATGGCATCCTCTGATACCTGGATCCTGCCTTGTACAAAGCTGACTCCAGCTTTAGGCTTCTCCGTTTAGTGATCTGATAAATTCCATTTTTGTTTAATCCAGTTTGTGTTCCACTGCTGTTACTCACAGCAGAAAGGGCACTGAGTGGACACTAAAAATATCTTATCAGCCGTCTGACTTTGAGGTGCATGTGTGGTTTTTTCCCTCTTCGATCTTCAAGAGTACATACAGGAAATACAAAAAGCTGATGCCAGGAGCTATTTTTATGGGGAGGAATTAAAAATAATGAAGGATGTCAAGGCTGATATTAGCAATAGTACATTCAAAGTATTATAGTAATACCAAGTAAAGATGACTAAATGCAAAAACGCAAAGCCATGCCCACCACCCACTCCGGCACCGCCTTCCTCTCTCATTCAGTGCATTTGGCCTGAGAACTGCTTCAGAGTCAGAGCCTCGTTCGTGTCTGCTCCTGCAAGAGGATCCTGGTCCCAGGTGACTTTGTTCCCTTTTGCAGTACTATAGGGTCACCAGCAGATTTGTTTCCCTTCTATTTTTCAAGAATTTATTTAATGTAGAGTTTTTTAGGTAGAGTTTTTATGTTACTTTTTCTGCAATATCTAGACCTCAAGGTTAAATCATGAGGTTATGTTAATTTCAGTAAAAGTTGACTATACACTCTGATCTTCACTTGACCTCCACTTTTAGTTTTTGTTTTTGTTTTTCTTCCATTAACTTTAGATCTGTAGACACCACTGTCTAGTTAGTTCACCTTGCTATACTCAGGGGAAGGAAGGAGGGTGGGATTTAATAGTCTTTGATGGAATGACTAGAAAAGAGCTTATTTGGCTTGGAGCATGTCTTGATAGCATTACTCTTTTGGTTAATTGGCTCTAAGTCATACATTTTTGACCTTTTGGAAAATGGCAGTGTTTCATTCTGATTCATCAGCCTGGCTACCCTTTGGTTTAGAAAAACAGAAGTTCCTGTATTTTACTAAACTTGGCTGTATTATTTATGCAGGATTTAACACCCTTTGCTCTGATCTACAGTTCTTGCCAAGGTCTAATAAACTCTTGTGTTCAGGAGAAGTTGCATTAAAAGAGTAACTCACAGGATAATGGTTTCGATGAATTGATTTACTTGATGATAATAGATTAATTTGCTGCCCTCGATTTGTAAACCCAAAGGAATTTTCACTATATCTTAGTGGTATTTCATTCCTGAAGCAACTTGCACAGACTCTGGCATATAACAGAGCCAAATAAAAGTTTATAAACAAGTGTTTACACATGAATAAATAAGTGAATGGACCAGTTTTATACATTTGAAAAACAGTATATGTGGTAATTTTCTATAAACTATGCAATATTGTTCTTTTAGGCTTAAAGAAATTGTTTATGTTGGGTGTTCTTTTCGGTAGATAAGAATGAAGAAACAAGTATTTTTTACAGCCAATAGAATTTTTCCATTTTGGGTATATTTCTCCTTCACAAGAGGGGTGTTCAAAGCTTTTTCTCCAATACTTTATATAATGAAGCTTTATATGACTTATTGTCATATCTACCAATTTGCTGTTTCTGTTTATTCCACTTACAGTAGCAGAAATAATATTCACAAATCATTTCCTACAATCTCAATGGAAAAAAGATTAAAAGTTATCCGACTTAATTATTAAAGTAGCAATAAGGCCTTATGTGAAGATGCCCTATAATTTCAGACAACACTAAAGTAAAGACATTCAAAGGGAAAAATGTGTGAATAACTAAGAAAGGATCTCCAGAAAATGTATCTTCCTAATGTTCTTAAGATAGTCTGATTCATTCTTATTCCGTATTTTATTCTATATTGCTTGATAATGAATCTATATTGCAGTCACAATATGACATCGTAAGTGTAACCCAGTAAAAGATTTTCACAAACCTGAGAATGAAAATGTTTGTGCATTTAAGTACTTTGAAAAAATATCATCAGTTCAAGAAAAAGATATTAAATATTTCTGACATATTTCCGAAGCATATTTATTAATGCATTTAAACTTGCTTTTGCATTTGTTTCATTTCTTCAGAATGGAACTGCGCAGCTGCCTCAGGAACTTCCAGCTCACTCACAGCTAAATAAAGAGCCGTGTATTTCATTATCATGCGTCTTTCCTCTTTCAGGTCCACATCACACCTTTAGGCACAGACCTTTAGCTGCAAACATTTCCTAGGGTGGCTGCACAAGTAAGAACTGGGACTCTGGGGACAGAGTGACACATTTAAATCAATTTGGCCACTTGGGCAGGTTAATATCACTACTCCGATTTTTTTTTTGCATGAAATGTAGAAATGGTAACAAGGTGTTTTCCTTGAGAGGCAAATAAGACACATTTAAAATGCTCAGCATGGTATCTGGCATGTTAAGTGATCAATTATAAGAATATTAATTCTTCCTATAATACATAGATGAAATCTTATAGACCATGAGGCAGTGGTATTTTCTGTGTTCTGAAAATGTTCACAAAAAATTGGAAATAAATTTTCTAAGTATAATAAAAGAAGACTTAAATTATCATATTTCCCGAACTTTTTATTTTGAAAAATTTCAAACATATGGAGAACTTTCCATAATAGTACTTTGAACACGTTGTATTCTCACCAAGATTCAACTGTTTACTTTTTTGCCACATTAGCTGTATCTCTTTCTGTTTTAATATATCTTCATAAGTATCCCCAAAACAAGGACATTCTCTTTCATATTCTTAGTATAAGGATCACACTCAGGAAGTTTAATATTGATATACTACTATTACATTATATAAGGCTCATATTAAAATTTCCCCAATGATCCTAACAACCTTATAACTTTTATTTTTATTTTTGTTTTGATCAAGGACCATTATTTGAATTTTGATGTCATGTTTCTCCTGTCTTTCTTAATCTAGAAAATTCCTAGCACTTTTATCTCACATTTTATGATGAGTGATTTGAAGAGTGTAGGTTAGTTGTTTCACAGATTGTCCTTCAGGTTGAATTCGTCTGGTTGTTCCTCAGTCTTCGATTCAGGTGCAGCTTCTTGGCTGAATATGGTGTCCTTCTCAGTGGCTCAAGGCAAGACTCATTATTTGCAATGTCAGTTGCCTTTTGAAGCGTTCATTAGATTTCATCATTTTACAGGCTCCTTTGTTCTTTTTCTAATTAATAACTCACAAAGTAACTCTTTGGGAATGGATATATCCCATCCCCAGCAACTTTTTACCTAGTAGTTTTATTATCAAAGTATGATTTTAGCCTGAATAAGTTATTACAATAATGATTTCAAAGTGGTGACTTTTCTAATCATACCATTCATTCTGCATTTACTGGCTGGTATTCTTCCATTGGGAAGAGCCCTTCCCTCTTTTTAGAATCACTATGGGCCTACAGATTTTTGAAATTACAATTAAATGTTTTAGAGCATATTTGATGTGTACAACAAAGGTGTGCCAAATATTGTTTTAGGTCTAGTTCAGAATTGAGCATCGTCCCTGCTGGGGACTAGCTAGGATTCAAAGCTTGTTGCAAAAGGCCAGGTGTGTATTAGATTCTTCATAAGGTTTCTAAAGTTGATGTGGTTTTAAAGGTAAATTTATACTTTATTGATAATATGTGGGGTATTTATAGTGATCTACTCTCCAGATTAATACATGCTTGACTCAACTAGTTTTTACATAAAAATCTCTATTTATTATAATATTGTTTAGGATTTAAAATGATTCCCTTTGTTTATAAGTAAGCAGAACACAATGGTATGAGACTAATGTCAGAGCACAGAGCTTTTCATTTATTTGTTCACCTTAAACATACAAAATGGCAAGTGAAATAAAAATTTATTCTATCCCTCAGGATTCTTCCTTGGAATAATCATTTGTTCTGGTCAGAAATAAACAGGATTCTGACCAATGGGAGAAGTATGTATTGAGTTTCTTTTTTTTTAATATAATATTGTATTTTTTTCCATTACCAATTAGTCCCCTTTACCCATCTCCCCACAGCAAGCACCACACTGTTGTCCATGTCCATGAGTTTCCATTTGCACAACTATTCTGTTTAGAACTGCCACTGTAAAAAAGTTTCCAGTTCTACTGACTTCTCACATTTTGATGTGAAATGTTATTAAGTCTGTTGCCTAAAAAAATCTTTCTCTGTTTGTAAGCAACCCATTTTTCTTATATGATTTATTTTAAGATTTTCTCTTTGCTTTTGCTGTTCCAAAATTTTACTACAATGTATCTAGTTATGAAATTATTTTTATTTATACTTCTATTTGAATATTGCTTTTTTCCCATTCTTTCTATTCTTTCTTTTGAAATGTTTTTACTACATCTGGTATCTTTTTTATTTTATAATTCGTCCTACTCATCCTCCCTCCTACATTATCTTTCTCCTTACCTCTCTGTACAACATTTAGTGTAACTTTTTTAACCTCCCTACTTGTTGTCTCTTTATCAGTGTCTAATTGGCTATATTTTCTTCATCTATTTGAAATTTAGATCTTTGCAAATGTCTTTCTTTTTCTTAGTACCTTTCTTTTTAGTATTTCGCTTTCTTTTTCACAAAATTTAATTCTATGTCTGTAATTGTTTTAAAATTATTTCCTTTATATTCTTTCTTTAGATTAATATAGTCTTCCTTTAAATTCTTGGGATAATTTTTCTAAGTGAATAATTTCCATAAGCATTATACAGTTTTATCACTGTGAGTTCATCTTTAGATGGGCTGGTTTTCCTGTGGGAATCCATTCTGGCCAGGTTGTGGGGTGTCCTTTCCCAGTAATTTGCTTTTGCTTTGTCCACAATCCCAGGTGTCCCATTCAGGAACTAATCTTTATGTTAATTTCTCAGCTTTGATTTTACTAAACTAGATGTTGTACCTTCAGTGAAAACCTAAAGGAAACAGCACCTTTCTTCTCACTCTGAAGTGGAGGATATTTTTCCTGCCATTCTTTTATTGAGAGGACCACCATTTGAGGGTCCTCTCTGAATGTGGGTTTTCCAGTCCTCATTTCTTGCCCTAAGGGGCCCAGGGTCTATGCGTTCTCCTCACGTTGGTACTCAAGCACAAATCCATCAATATGAAGACTGAGCTACCCCCATCCCCACCCCACCCCACCCCACTGATCATCAACACTGACTTATTGTTCCAAATTGTGGGTCCATCTTCATGTCAGCATCTAGAGGTATTACTTTCTTTCCCAAGTGCGTAGCTTTGTGTATAACAGAATGCTTGTTATTTGGTTTTTATAGAATTTCTAGGGGCTTTAGAAAGAAGTCTTTTAAGTTATCACCTCAGACATTTTGTTGCACCTGGAAGTCGAATATCAATATTTACTTCTCCTTGAAATACACATTAATGTAAGTCTAATCATGTTGCTATGTAACCGATCTTGCCAGGAGATCAGTCGATAATTACTTGAGGGCATATATTACAAAGATGTTTTATTTAAATTGTATGCCTAAATATATCATAGTTTTCATTTTTCAGCAGTTTTATGTACTCTAGTATAATAAATGCCAATGTTGACAATAACTGTTCAAAGTAATGGTTTCTCCATTTTGTAGATTCATTAATTGAAGCTTGAGGAGTATAATCTGACTGGTCAGACTACAGAGTTTATTTTTACTTGTCAAGCTTATTGGGCAACATAAAGGAATCTGGCATTTCCAAAGAGTGGTGATTATGATGAAAAATGGGCTCAAGCTTTCATCATATAAAAACTAGTTAAAGGTGTAATAGCATTTAGAGTGCATGATGCCTGCTTTCCAGTGTTTTAAAAGCTGGTATATTTTTGAAGGTCTAGGTCTGTTCTGTATGTGCCTTGGGGATATTTACATTGTAAATAGATAGTTACTGACTGTTTGGTTAGCCACCCTGCTAGATGCTGAGAAGTACTGCAGTGAACCATTAAGTCATGGTGCCATCCATTGGCATTTCCACAGTTCTGTTGAAACAGATGGACATTAAAGAGATAAACTTACAAATATTTACTGTGATTTTAATTAATAGAGAAAACATTCCATCAGGTGAAGTCATAGAAAGGGAACATTTGTCTATAAATAAATAAAATACTGTTTTAAAATAAAGTATTTTCCAAAGCAAAAAAAAAATTATTTGTAGTGGCATGATTATGCCATGGAACCTTGTCCAGGATTAAGAAATATAAATGGAGAATGAAGCTCCTTTCCCTTTCTTAATAAAAAAAGAAGATAAATTTTTTCTTTCTTCCTGCCTGGAACTTTAATCAATGCCTAGGGGTGGAGCAGCTACCTTATAGCCAGGGCAATAAATGCAACATAACCACAGAAAAGCAGGAACAGAGAGAGGCCTGGTTCCTAGAGCACATGCCCTAGAGCTGACCTCCAGCACCAGGATTCCTTGTTGCATGGTAAAGATACACCATTTTTCAGATTCTGGTAAGTGCA
Source organism: Carollia perspicillata (assembly GCA_004027735.1). Classification (NCBI taxonomy): domain Eukaryota; kingdom Metazoa; phylum Chordata; class Mammalia; order Chiroptera; family Phyllostomidae; genus Carollia; species Carollia perspicillata. The sequence goes on from PVKM010001025.1 coordinate 44,825, forward strand.
GCAAAATGCAGTTCAGATTGGTACTGTAAATGATAACTTCAAATAAATAAATTTATCAATTATTTTTTAAATACGCAGCTTCGAATCTTTTGTATCTACCTTGCAAAGCAGAAATGTGAGACTAGCTCCTGCACTTGACAGAATTAAACTATTTGCACATTTACAACTTAAAACAGCCCCTGCTCTTAGCACATGAAGAAAAGGCTTCTCTCTGAAAATACTGTGCTTTTTCATGTCCTCGTGCCTTTTCACCTATCGTCATCCCAGCCAACCTGCTCACTGGATCCTCTGCTAATCATACTACTTTACACTGATTGCTTATTGACTGTTTTCCTTACAACACAACTAATTCCTTTAAGACAGAAGATATGCCTCAATTGTTTTATCTTCTCAGCACTTAAAATAGTCTCTGGAATCTGTCATTAATTTATTTCCTTATTCTTAAAATGAGCAAATATTTTAGTAGATTACGTATAAACTACTAAGTACCAGGCACTTTTCTTGGTGCTGGTGACATAGCAAAAAGCAAAACAGACACAAACCTTGGCTCCTGTGGAGTTGGTACTTAATGCTCCGTCAGTCTTGGTTATATAACAAAATACACATACTGAAATCTTTTCTGTTTGGGAATACACAGGAAAACGGTGGCATAGTATTATAAATAAATCTGTGAAAAATTATGTTTTCTCAGGATATGGTTTAGTTCTATTATTTTACTTTTGATGTTACCTGGAGAACATTCATTGACACATATAACTTTTAGCACATGTTGACGAATCTGAAAGCAATTATTTCTAGCACAGAACTTTTTCTTGAGATTCACAACCTTCTTTAGATAACTTAAATTGGGTACCACAAAGATAAAATTCCTTTACCTTCATCCCTAAACATATTTCTCTTCTTATATGACCTGCTTCATAAAAATACTCTCATTCATGCCATTTAAAATGGACTACACAGGAGACTCGCGACTTCCCTCATAAAGTCCGGCTTCTCAGCACAGCATTAAAAACATGGACCCTCAAAAGTCTCCCGCTGGAAATCCAGGCACTCCTCCCATTTCCTTCTCCTCCTCAAATGTCACTTCTATTTAAAAATCTCTCCCTCACTATTCCAAAGTCAGGTCCTTAGCTGCCCCTTCTCTGTGCTTTCTTAGCCCCTGTGCTCACCTCTGTTACAACGCATCAGAAAATATTTTCGAATGCGTATATTTCCAAAGGCATTCTATTTCCGATGCTTTAACAGGAGTCCATGATGGTTCTAAGGAAAAAAGAAACAAACCAAAGTCAAAACAAAAACAAACAAAACACAGGACAAACAAACAAAAAGGGAAGCTTTATCTTTTTCTTCCAAAAGTCACTCTTTGATTTACAAAAGTGTTGGATTTTTCTCCATTTCATGTTTTCAATCTAACCTTGTGGAACTAGCAAAAAAATAAGAAATTCTACATTCCATTAATACAAATAGCTTATAACATATTTAGAATGAAACCATGTTTAAAAGTAAATTAAATTGGTAAATTTTAAATCATTTTCTGAGTAAAATTTGTTTTTATGTTTAAAAAACTAAACATGGTAATAAAATTAGCAGAGTAAATTGTTTAAGCTGTATTTTTATGTTCCTGTAGTGTTATAAGTTACAGACACAACCAAAACAAGTCAGTTTCCATAAGAAACTACATTTTAGGAAATCATGTAGTACTTTATCATACCAATACAAATTCCTACAATACCACAGAAAATAGAAATATAGAAGGAAAACTGGCACTCTAAGATAGTATTATATCATCTTCTGACAAATTTAACAGTCCTGAAAATTAATAAGTAACTCAGTTTTTAAGTTAATTCAGTTTTTAATAAAAGAAAAACTTAAAAGTTCTCAGTTTTTTCCTATTTTTTGCAATACTATTAAATCTCACTTAATATTTTTTCTTCATTTATCTCAAGAAATACTGTAAATATTTGGGACATTGAGCAGAAATTATCAAATCAAATAGACTCTGTCACTTCTCCCTCATCCCCTATAATAGTAGTCTGTGAAAATTCGCACAAGCCTGATATCTGTGTCCTAAGGTTTTGCTTTACTTGTTATCCTTATATTGATTCCTCTGTAATTTTTAAAAAAATTCCTCTGTGTCTTGGACACTTATATTTCCTTGACGTCCCCAGTAGCAATCGATTCAGTGTCATGTCCGTGAAGCCTGGATGCTCCTTAATGTTGCTCTTCCTAGGAACCTTAGAAGACCGCCAGTCACGGGTCACCATGTAGTGAGCTGGAAAATGGGACTGAGTGATTCTAAGCTAGTAGCCTGTGGTTTCCAAAGATGTGAGTGAGCTTCTCTCCACATGGGCTGGAGGTACCACAAGGTGTGTGTGTGTGTAGGTGTTATCTATCTATCTATCTATCTATCTATCTATCTATCTATCTATCTATCATCTATATCTATCTGTCTGTCTGTCTATATCTATCCATCTATGTATCTATCTCTATCTATCTATCTATCTATCTATCTATCTATCTATCTATCTATCTATCTATAATCTTTGTATATGTATCTATATCCATCTATACCTATGTATAAATCAAAATTTACGAGGGGGGCCCAACAATGTAATTATTTATAAAAATTGTATATTTATTCTTTCACGTTTAAACTTCAGTCACCTTCAAAGTACTCTGCATTTGATGCAATACACCTACCAAGACTTTTTTCTCACTGTTCCAAGCAGTTTTTGAACTTGTTGATTTCTATGCTTTTTAGTGCTTCAGCTGTTTTGTGTTTCACCTCTTCCGTAATGGCAAAAGTTTGTCTTTTGAGGACTTTCTTCATCTGGGGACACAAAAAAGTTGCTCAGGGTCAAGACTGGGTGAATAGGGAGGGTGGGGCATGGGTGTTATGCCATTTGGGGTCAAAAATTGCTGAGCACTCAGCGCAGTGTGGTCAGGTGGGCTTGTAAATCACCCATCATGAAATGGGCAAACACATTGAAAGAGTCTTCAGAAAAAATTCACTAAAGCTGAACTCAGACTCTCACAACAACGCCAGATGGTGCACTGATACAGATGTATTCCTAGAACACTCACCTAGTAGAGGAAGCCTGTACTGCAGGGGGCCTGCCCGTTAGGAGATAATTCCATTTTTGGAGGTCCCCCCTCTTATTCTTATATGCAGCTTTTCAGAGAATATGTGCCTAAAACATATATGAAATATGCAGCCAGGAACATGTCCTATTTTAAATAGGACCACTTATATAAAATGTGCTTCTTAGTATCAATGCGCTTTGTTTGCATCACTTGGATGAGTCACACTGTGTATGGGGTCTTCTTGGAAAGCCAGGAGAATGTAAGAAAACTTCATAGCAAAATTCTGTCTTCACTCTTTCCTCTAATTTTGGCTTTCCTAATTGAATTCCTCTTAGGGTTCTTCGTGGTTTTTATCTTTAAGTAGATCTAAGGATATTGTATCTAACTTCCACTAACTGCATCCTGAAAAAGAACCGGCCTTAGAGAGTAAATAGCAGTGATGTTTTCCTTAGTCCAAGGAAACTTCTAAGAATTTTCCTTAGAACTGTCCTTCTAAGAATTCATATTTTTATTATTGATCAGAGCCTTCCTATAGTAGTAAAATCTTTTAAAATTATACAACTACACACAACTTTGCCTTTCTGGCCCTAGTATTATTGTCTCTGTAAGTCCGGTGCATACCCTTGGACAGGTACCCTAGCATCCACCATGATCTATCTTTCTCATCCTCAGAGTTAAAAATCGATGTTACTTTCCATCAGAGTAGTGGGTGTCAACTCATGTGATACCCTAATTTTGTGACCAATTGATTGATTTTCTCAGTCAATTAGTTCAGTTATCTTTGCAACCACTGTCAAAATGAACATTGTGCCACCGGCTTCAGGGGTGGCGGGGCTGGGGGGAGGCTTACCACTGGCTGCAGGGGAGAGAGTAAGCAGCCAGAGCCAAGATCGGTCATGGGTTTACTGGAGCCGTGAATGAGCATATCCACTCATCTCTGTATCAGGAGGGAGCAGTCTACAGAAACAAACCAGCCCTGAAGGGGACCAACTGAATAGTGTAGCTGTGAATTTCTAGAAATTCTGTGAGACATTGTGATATTTGTGGTAACAGAGCAGTGATTATGGCTGACATATTTGATATTGTTTTGAATTATTTAATTTCTTCAAGCTCCTGCCAACATTTCTAGGATTTAAAAGAGTCATAAACTTCAAAAGGTTGAGAACCACTACATCCATAAATTGAGCCATTTGAAAAGAAGCCTAATATTTTCTCCTGCATAACAGAAAACAAAAGTTCCTAAGTTTGGGGATTACACTAACAGTTTAACATTTTTGGTTTGTCTATGTAGCATAGCATAGCACCCCAAACTTAGTGGCTTAAAAAAGTGACATTTATTTTGCTCCTGAATCTCCACCTTATGTAGAACTTGGTGGGGACAATTTATCTCTTCCACACTGGTATTCACTGGAATCACCCAAAGGCAGAGGATGGGGTCTGTAGTCACAGTTCTGAGTGCTGGCTTGCAAACAAAAAGGTTGCTGGCTCAATTCCCTGTCAGCCACATGCCTGGGTTGCAGGCCAGGTCCCCAGCTGGAGGCATGCGACAGGTGACCAGTTGATGTTTCTTTTGCACATCGGTGTTTCTCTCCCTCTCTTTCTCCCTGCCTCCACTCTCTCTAAAAATAAATAAAATCTTTAAAAGATTAGAAAAGATACAGTTGTTACATTAACCCATGTATTTTACCAATTTTTTCTCATCACATGTTTTCATTGGAATATAATTCACATAGGATAAAATGCACCATTTTAAAATGTACAATTTAGTGGGTATCTATAATCTTGTGTAACCATCACCGCTATCTTTAAACATTTTAATTACCTCTAAACAAAGCCTATACTAGTTAGCAATTGCTCCTAATTTCCCATTCCTTCAGCTCCTGCCATTTTCTAATCTACTTTCTGGTTCTTGAATTTGCCTGTTCCGGACATTTAATATAAATAGAATCATACAACATGTGGTCTTTTATGTTTGGCTTCTTTCACTTTGCATAATGCTTTCAAGTTTCCTCCACATTGTAGCATCTCATTAACTTTTATAGCTGAAAAAGATTTTATTGTATGTATATTTCTTGTTTGGTTTATCCACTCCATCAATTGATGGATGTTTTGCTTGTTGCCTCCACTTTCTAACCACTGTGTATGTGCTGTGAGTGCCAAACAGTTTTCCACAGTGGCTTCTTTTTGCATTTCCACCAGCAATCTATGGAGTCCCCAATTCTCCACATTCTGACCAACACTTATTTTCTATTTTGCTTTTTCTTTTTGATTATAGAAATTCTAGTGGGTGTGAAATAATATCTCATTTTGGTTTTAATTGGCATATGCCTAATGACTAGTGATACTGAATGTCTTTTCATGTGTTTGTTGGCCATTTATATATCTATCTTGGAGAAAGTTCTGTTTAAATATTTCACCTATTTTAATTGGGTTGTCTTTTGTTATTGGGATAGAAGAATTCTTTATATATCTTGATACTAGGTCCTTATAAAATATATGATATGTAAATATCTTCCCAATTCTGTGGGTTGTCTTTTCAATTTCTTGATAGTATTCTTTGAAGCACAAAAGTTTTCAATGTTGATGAAGTCTCATTTATCTATTTTTTTCTTCAATTAATTGCATTTTGAGTGCCATATTTAAGAAACTATTGCCTAAAGTCAAGTATGAAGATCTACACCTTTGTTTTCTTCTAAAGGTTTAACATTTTTAACTTTTACATTTAAATATTTGATATTTTTAAATAAAAATTTGTTTATGATGTGAAGTTGGGTGTCTAATTTTATTTCTTTGTATGTAGCTATTGAGTTTGGCCAGGACCATTTGTTGAAGATTATTCTTCCCTCATTGAGTGGTCTTAGCAGCCTTGTAAAAATTAATTGACTATATATGTTGGGGTTCATTCCTAGACTGTTCTGTTCCATTGATCACATGTCTGCCCTTGTGTCGGGAGACATTGTTATGGTGACTGTTGCTTTGCAGCAGGTTTTGACCTGAGGAACTGTGAGTCCTCTAACCTTGTTTATGTTTTTCCAGAAGTGTTTTACCTACTCTGGTTTTCATGAATTTCCATTGTTTTATATAAATAAGGAAGTTGAAATTTGGGCAGGATTGCATGGAATCCATACACAACTTGGGGGAATAATGCCACCTTAACACAATTTGTCTTCCAATCCATGAACACAGGATGCCTTTCAATTTTCAAATCTCAGCGATGTTTTGTAGTTTCGGTGCAAGTCGCCATCACTTCTTGCATCTTGGATGTTCCAACTGGGATTCTTATCCTTTACAATTTACTTTGTTGAGCATCTGCTGATAAACTGTATCAGGTTTGCTTGTTGGAAAATGTCTTTATATTTGTGCCCATTAATGAAAGACATTTTTTGCTCGTTACTGAATTCTAGGGTGACAGTTATTTCTCTTAGCATACTTAAGAGAGTATTTCATAACACTGCCCTTCCACTGCTGCTGCTGTTGTCAGTCTAATTGTCGTTCTTTCTATGTGGGCTTGAACCTTTCCTCTTCCCCATATAATTGAGCATTGACTTTTTAAGTTAAAAATACCTTTTTGGATAATTGCTTGAAGTTTCAGCAAATCTATAGCTCAGCCTGGAGAAAAGTGATGTTTACAATGTTAAGTGTTCCTTTCAACAAAATGGGATATTAGTCCATAATATCTTTTATGAAAGTTTTGTAGTTATTTACATATTGCCCTTGTATATTCTTTGTTGAATTTAACTTTACATACTTATTTTAATGCTACTACAAAATAATGTAGATATGTATCTTTATCATATTATATCATGAAATAGCCATACATGATACTTATTTTTAAATTCTATTTTCTAATTTTTTTTGGTGATTCATGGAAGTGCAATTGACCTTTTAATATTTTTCTATACTCTGCAAGTTGCTATATTCTTTTATCATTTTTAATTATTTATCTGTGTATCTTGAGAAGATTTTCTGTATGAGGTGGGACCCCCCTGAAAAAAGTGGAATTATCTTCTGGAGGGTAGGCCCCTTGTACAGGCTTCCCCCACCAGGTGGGTGTTCTAGAAACCCATCTGTATCAGTGTCCTAGCTGGAGCTGTTGCAAGAAGCTGCTTTGGCTTCATGAATTTTTTTTGAAGACTCTTTCAACATGTTTTCCCATTTCATGATGGGTGATTCATGATCACACCTGCCCACACTGGGCTGAGTGTTCAGCAGTTTTTGACCAAAAATGGCCTGACCCCCCCTGCCCCATCCTATTCATTCAGTCTTGCCCTGAGCAACTTTTTTGTTTCCCCAGATGAAGAAGTCCTCAAAGGCAAACATTTTCCCAGTGTGGAAGAGGTGACACAAAAAACAGCTGAAACGCTAAAAGGCATCAAAATCAATAAATTCAAAAACTGTTTTGAACAGTGGAAAAAGTCTGGATAGGTGCATTGCATCAAATGAAAAGTAATTTCAAGGTGACTGGAGCTTAAACATGTAAGAATATATACACTGTTTTTATACATAAATTTTGTTTTTTTTGGTATCTGCTCATATAGTCACCCACATCATCTAAAAATGATACATTTTTCCTTCATTCCAGTCTGTATTCACTCAGTTTTGTCACTTTCTTATTTTGTTAAGAAGTTACAAAATTTTTCAGACTGTAAGACGCACCAGACCGTAAGATGCACCTAGGTTTTAGAGGCGGAAAATAGAAAAAAAAAATTTTGAAGCAAAAAATTTGGTAAAATATTTAATAACATAAATTATATAGGCCACTGCCGCCCTCCTCAGCAAGCCAGGTAAGCTACATTCAGACTATAAAATGCACCCCAATTTTCCTCCCAAATTTGTGGAGGAGAAGTGCATCTTATAGTCCAAAAAATGTAATAATGCAAGTATAATGTTAAATAGAACTGATAAAATTAGATATTTTGTCTTGTATCTGAGTTTAAAAAACTGCTTTTGATATTTCTTCTTTAAGTTGATATTTTTGCAGCATTTATTTAACCTTTAATTGTGTATGAATGAGATGTTATGGCAGAGAACATATAAACAAAATTTATTTTACTGGCTTGTGTTGAAGTTGAAAATTAGGTATGAAATTCTGAAGTACCACTTTATTTAATAGCAGTATACTTAGACTCCTAATGTATAGCTTCATCAATATTTTCTTGTCTATACAAAGCTAAACTATTTTTTCTGACTTAAAATAATTATTTTGGGCCTGGATGAATTTAATGATTATCAGGTTTATTAGGTAACTCAGAATATAAATATTTTGAGACCATTCATCAAAAAAGTGATATTTGTCTTCCCTTCACATAATTAAAAGGGTGCTCTTATTTATAAAATAATTTTTGGAAATTTCCTAGCTTTATTAACACTTTAGCAATATCTTAAGTAAAAGCCATTTGTATTTTTTAAATGTAACTTAAAAATGTAGTTGAATCTGAATCGACAATGGTGTTCCTAGAGAAAAAATAACCTCAATCTGTTTAAATGAAATTAATTTTATGATAAATAGGGACTTAGGAATATGTAATTAACATTTGAATGTTTTCCTCATACAACCTTTACTTAAGCATAAAATACCATAAAAACTAAGAGGTTTAATTTATTATAATGGCATAACTTGATGGAGTTAAATTAATCTTTTTCTACTTTGAAGTACAAAGCACACAGCGTTTTTATCAGATATACAGTACATTTTCATGAACTCATTTTTCATATGCATGTGAGCAGACTATAATGAGGTATGCTAAAACTGTAAAATAACCCTTCAAAGACTCTCATGTTCTCTGGAACCCAGTATCTTAGACAGCCATCCAGTATGCTGATAGCCTACTGGCTCTGACTAAAGGCCATTTGGAAAACTGTGAAGAACTTCAATTGATGCTGTTCTTGAATGTGCTTGGATAGTACTCTTAACTTTTTAACTGACCCCTATACTGCATTGTTGCAATTGCCACATTTGCACAATTGCGGAGCTGGTTGAATCTGTGAAAGTAAATGATATGTTTGCCAAATTAGGGATCACACTTACCTTCAGCTGAAGAATTAATAGAATGAAGTCCTATTCTCAACCACTGAGAGTTATTTCTAAGAGACAGCATGGAGGGTAATGGGTAGAGTCTATTCTGAGAAAGTACTTTAGTTTCTCTAGAGTTCCATTTTTTTCATATTCTTTCAGACCATTTGGAACTAGTAATAAAAGGTATTTATTCTTTCAAACTCTTTAGGTAGGTGAAAATTGTTACCCAGAGCTGATTTTAATCTGGTACATGCCATTAATAACCTATAGTGCACCAGCAATCCTTATTTCAAATGACACAATGTGACAAGCATGAAGTCAAGAAACTTGCCTATATTTATGATGAACTTAATGCATGGGGAGACAAAACTGTTCAGAATAGATGTCTTATTGTGAAATTATTCCATTAACAAGGATGTGTGTGTGAGCCAGTGTCTATTTCTCTGATGTTTTGGAAGACTCTAAAATATCGAAGATAAATACATTTTCAGACATCCTATATCTATCTAGTACAAATCATTCATCACTTTCCCTATAATATTTGCTTTCTGCACAGTTGTTAGCCTGGCTCTTTCCTCATTAATGACCTGCTTCTAGTGTCGTGAATATTATCCCCACACACGTGCATCATCTATTACATTTGTGCTCTGGGGTAACATGACCTGGTCCCAGCTTCAAGGAAGGGCATCTCTCAAACCCAATGTACCGGCTCTACTTTGGCATGTCAGACTGTCAGCACTGGCTGCTTCAGAGGCTGCTTCCTCTACTCTAAGAAATACAAATCCACTGTTAGACAGTCTAGATAGAAAGGACAGCTCAATGCTTATTTAAATGGTATATGTTGATTTAATAACCATAGTTTCTTATGCTCTAGAAATTATCCTATTGTCAAAATACTTTTCCTTTTTATACATCATTTTTTTATAATCCTGACTGCCTGGGATAAGGGAGAATGAGTGCAAAGAAAGAAAAGGAGAGTGTTAATATACAATGTGGTTCATGGTAAAAATGCAAAGAAATCTTTGAATAAATGCTATGCATTATTGCTATTTACAGTGCTGATGAGTGTTTCTACTTAAAAGGAGAAAAGGGGAACAATGTGGGTGAGAAAATGATGTCTAATTTCAAAATAAAAGACTTCTGAGCTGATACAAAGACTAACAGAAAAGAATCAATAATGCAACACCAGAACTACTGTCAGACAAATAATTATTAACTGCAGGATTCACATATAGATCAAGGCACTCGTATTATGAATAAGGGTTCCTGTGTTACTGATAGCCAAACAATTGACATTTTAGATTGTGGCCCTTCAAAATATTATTAGCAAAGGATGCGTGGAAAGGCTGTGCTTTGTAAGCATTTTATTTGGCATATTGTTGGTGGTGGAGTCAGTCTAAAGGTACTTACTATGGTTTGTTTTGTTGGCAGTGTAGGGGCTCTTGATGAACAAAGCTGTCGGGGTGACACTGAGAAGCTGGGACCCAGTGTAGCACAGTGTGGACCTCTTTTCATGTGCGTGGCTAAATCCATATGCTGAAACCTAATTCCAACCTAATGGTGTCAGGAGGGGTCCATTAGCAGGTGATTAAGTCATGAAGTTGTCTCATGAATGGGATCAGTGCCCTTATGAAAGAGACCCAAAGAGCTCCCTGGCTTTCTGTCACCATGCAAGGACACACAAGAAGCTGGCAGTCTGCAACTCAGAAGAGGGCTCTCACCTTAAACTGGACCATGCTGGCACCCTGACTTTGGAATTCCAGCCACCAGAACTGTAGGACATAAACCTCTGTGGTTGATAAGCCATTCCATCTGTGGTATCGTTATAGCAGCGTTAACAAACTAAGACAGAAACAGTATCCGTAATATATTAACAAGTGTCAAAACTCAACATTTAAAAAATCCAATTAGAAATGCAAAAAAAAATGAATAGGCATTTTACTCTACAGAATATAGAGACAACACAGAAACACATGAAAACATGTTCAACATTAGCTATTATAGAATGAAACCACAAGGAGCTATCCCTACCTAACGGAAGGCTAAGATAAAATATAGTGACAACACTGGTGAAGATGCAGAGAAACTGGATCGCTTATACATTACTGGGAGGAATGAAAATTGATTCAGTCATTCTGGAGAAGTTTGTCAGTTTCTTTTAAAACTAAATATGCACTTACCATGCAAGCTAGTAATTATACCTGAGCTTTATCGCAGAAAAATGAAAACTCATGCTCAAGGAAAAAGTATATACAAATGTCCATAACAGCTCTGTTCATAACAACCCCAAAACTAGAAATGGCACAAACATCCTTCAGTGGGTAAATGGCTAAACAACCTGTGGTTTATCCATTTTATGAAATACTACTTAGTAATAAAAAGTGAACTAGTGATACATGCTACAACATGAACAGATTTTTAAAAAGCATTATTATCAGTGAAAAAGAGTCCATCTCAAATGTCTACATATCGTATGATGCCATTACATAGTATTTTTGAAATAACAGATCTATAGCTATGGAGAATAGATTATTCATTGTCTGGGCTTAGGGAGTAAGAGGGGAGGGATCGGGGGATAAAGGAAAATATTGTGAAGGAGCCCTGTGGTGAGTGAACAGTTCAATATCTAGATTGTGATGGTGGCTACACAAATTTACATGTGATAAACTGCATAGAATTATATGCACATATATACAATTATGTGCTTGTAAAACTGATAAAATCTGAATAAGTTTTGTAGACTGTACCAATATTAGTTCCCTGGTGTGGATAATATGTAACAGTTGTGGAAAATATTGCCATTGGAGGAAGATAGGTGAAATGTGCACAGGACCTCCCTGTATTTTTATTTGTTTTTGCAAGTATATTGACTTCTGACACCAATTAAATAGAGTTATATCAAACTTTATGGTTAAGGGCATCATCATCCAGAAGGTTGTCCTCATTTTGATAGCAGCTGCAAGTTCAGGGTTCCCTAGGCCACGCTCACTTCTGAAAAGCTGGCTACAAATTTGGCTGTTCCCAGTATTTTTTCAGTTAGATAATTTGCTAGAATGATTCACAGGACTCAGGGAAACACTGAACTTCCATTACAGTTTTGATTTAGTGAAGGGATACAAATCAGAACCAGCCATAGGTAGGTAGGTAGGTATGTAGGTAGATAATTAATTGCAACTGTTAGTAGAAAAAAATATTAGGGTGAGAATCTGTGAACCATGAACCAATCAAGGTGTCCTAAAAAGACAGACACCACATGCAAAGTTAAAACACAAAAAAAATATGTAAGACATATATAGTACAGTAGTAAAGGGTTAATAATGCTGATATACAAGGAGTCCCTATACATCAGTAAGAAAATAAAACTCCAAAGTACTAATAATGGGTATTAATAGACAAATTTTAAGAGAAGTAAATGTTTTTAAATAAACATGTATAAAGAGGCTTAGTATCACCAAAGAAATGTAAAATAGACCCTGGCCTCGGAACTCAGTTTGTTAGAGGGTCAATGTCAAGGTTGTGGGTTTAATCCCTGGTCAAGGCACACACAAGAAGCAACCAATGAATGTACCAAGTAGAACAGTAAATTAACATTTCTCTCACACTCTCTCACTCTCTCTCTCTCTATTTTTCACTATCTCTAAGACCAATAAATAAAAATATATAAAAAATGCAAAGTAAAAAACTGAGACATCACATTTTACTGATTAGTTTGCCAAAAATTTACATGATTGAACGCATCTAGTACTGGTGATAGAAAATGTCCTCACACATTTTGGAAAGGCAAGAAGTTCAGGTTTGCTCTGGATAAAGCACATTAAAAAGCAAACTAACATATGACACTCTTTGTACTTTATGTTGTTTTCCTTTACCAATCTTAATGGGGACACATTAATACACATTTACTTCACTTATTAACAAAAATAATTTTTAAGAGCCCAGAATTTCCCTGAAGCTTATCAAATTTTCTAAAAATAATTATTATTCGTGAAAGATACTTTTAAATATATTTTTGTCAAAATAGCTTTAAGATTTTATGTGAAATAAGCTCATATAAAAAGTGAATTCAAATAAGCATGTTTTCTACCTAGAAGTCCAATGCCTAAATATTCTGATTACATTATGATGCTTAAAGATTAACATGTGATGAACATCGAATAGAAAGTTTGGTGATTTCTTTAAAAAGAGACAAACAGAGATCCTTGAGGATATATTTAAATTCCAACCCTCATTTGTAAGGGGTGATCAGTGTATAAGTAGTGTTCTGGGAACCCTTTGCATTTTACTCTGCTCTGGCTTTGGTAAGTGTATTCTATCCTGGGATATGAAAGGATAAGAAAAATTCAAGGAGGGACTGGCAAGATGGTGGAGAACTGAATGGAAATCACACTAACCTCTTCCCAGGACCAGTCTGGAATTACAACTAAATTGTGGCGAAATCACCCAGAACAAGCAACTGAGCAATAGTGAGAGAGAAGCCTTAGAACCTTGGACAAACAGAAGAACCAACTCCAACCCTAACTGACTGGTGAGACCTGTGGAAGAGACCTGAGAAAGCTGGCTGGGCACCTGCAGGAGGCAGCCCCAGAGGGATAATTAAGCAGCAGGTTGGATCTCCCTGAGAAGATTGGGCTCTAAACCCTATGCAGGGATCCCCAGCCTAGAGCACCAGAGTCTAAGTACACAGATAACAACCAGCAGTGAAAGCAGCAGGGTTGCTCTCCACCAGAGATGGAAAGCTGGAGAGGCAAAGAGCCATTTAAAGGGCCAGTGCACACATTTTCATTTGCAGCTACTCACTTGGGCTCCAGCAAAGGCACGGGCAGAGTGGGCTAGAGAACTGACAAAGTAAATGCTGGGATCCCAGTGCTGAGTCTTCCCCCATAGTCAGCAGCCAACCTACTCAGGCAGACTGGTCCCATGAATGGCAGCAGACTGAGGGAAAATAACAGCCCTGTTTTCTGGAGGGACTGTGCCCTGCCCTGTGGGGCTTAAGCCTGATTGCTGAGTACAGAGTAACTAGATTAACAACTGAAGGAGAAAGCCACAGACAATAGACCCCTGGAAGTCTCAAACAGGCTGCTTAAGGTCAGATGGGGTCAATATCTGACATCACCAGAAGCAGCTCTAGAAAGAAGAAAGTTGTAAATATCAGAGGCTACTGAGGGGCTTTCTTCCTTTCCTCTTTCATCCTGCCCATTTATCCACTGTGGTATTCTCCATGATTTGTGATATTTTCTTTCCTGCATAGCTGTTTAACATTCATTTAATGTCCATCAAGTTTCTACAAATTAAGTTACTGGATTTTATACTATAGTTTATTTCAATTCATACATTTTGCCCCTCTCTTATCTTACCCCATTTTACCTTCTTCTTTCCTCACATTATTTTCATTTAAAATCTTGTTTTCTCTCTTGCTACAACTTGTTTGCATTCTGCACTCTAACTATTTCTCCCCCATCCAGACTCACAAAATCAACTTTCTTGTCAATGGTCATCTCACATCCTTTTTCCTGCTCTTAAAATACTCACATTTTCTCTCCACCTTCAGCAATCTTTGCTAGTTTGTTGTGGATAGGATAGTTGCTGTTGAATTTTTTACAATTTCATCTCTAGGTCTTCTAATTTTGTACATCAAATCTCAAATTTTACTGTTCCCCTCTCCTACTCTTTTTTTTATCTGAAATTTTTAATTTTGCCCCATCTTAGCCTATTTTTTCTTTCTTCTTTCTTCCCTTTCTCTTTCATCCTGCTCATTTATTTTTCTTTGTTCTCTTTTTTCTTTTATTCTTTTTTGACTCTGTCTCAGATTTTAATTTTTCCCTGTCTTAGCCTACTTTTCATTCCTCACTCTTAGTATTCCCTCTCCATTATCATTTCAAAATCACTTCCCAGTCTTCTAGACATTTCTTAAGCTTTTCTCTCTTTCATTTTCCCTTCTTATTCCCATCCCATCTATAATACTTTTAGTGTCTTTATTTATAGTGCTGTAGTGGATCTTTCTCTCCAATTTGGTTCCTATATTCTTGTTATTTATTTACTTTTCTTTTCCTTTTTCTTTCTCTCTCTCTAACTTTATTTTTTATATTAATTTCTGTTTAAACCTAATGCTATATGCTTCCCTTCTCATACTGCATTTGGCCTTCTTCACTCCCTTTTTATTCATGATGTAAATTTTACTTTCTTTCTTTGCATTGCTCTGACTCCCAACTCTTATTAGTGCTCCTCCCTCTATCCTACCACAATCATTTTTTCTTTCAGTAGGTCATCTCATATTCACTTCACCTTTTTTATAATAGTCTTAATCTTTTTACATCCTTATTAATACTGGTTCATTTGTTGTTGACAGTGAGATTGTAAGGGGGAGTTATTTCTACAGGTGTCAGTTTGTTTTCTGGGCTTTGTGGTTTTGCTGTGGTAGCACCGATACAACAGCACACAAGCTGTGGTGGGCAGGGTGACCCTCAGTTAACCAGCTGGTGGGAAGGACCCACCAAAGAACAACCCAACAACAATCAAAACCCAATTACACCTAGAAAACTAAAATATTACAGCATAAAGGGCATCTCAGGAGCATCAAGTTAAGGAAATCAAGGAGACTGCATTAATTGAACCTTACACGTCTCCTACCACAGAAGTTCATGCTACAAACTCAGGGAGTCAAAGCAGATTAATTTAAGGAGCAGCAGCAAAGAAGAAGAGTCTCACAAACAATGGGATAACAAAAAAACAACCCCCAATTGAAAGTAAAGGAGGAATTCTCAGAAAGAGAGCTAAGTGAAATAGAGGCAAGTCAACTATCAGATATGAGTTCAAAATAATGGTTACAAAGAAGCTCAATGAGCTCACTGACAATGAACAAAATACAAGGAAGCTACAAGGAACTTACTGCAAACTGTATAAGCATGAAAAAGGACATAGAAACTTTCAACAAGACCCCAGGGGAAATGAAGAATGCAATTTTTGAATTGAGGAACACAGTAGAAAGAATCAACAGCAGGTTAGAAGGTGAAGCAGAGAATTGAATCAGTGAGATTGAGGACAAGGTAAAAAAAACTCCCAGAAAGAGCAAGAAAGGGGAAAAAAGACTTCAAAAGAATGAAGAGGGGTTAAGGGAACTGCAGAACAACATGATATGTAATAATATCCATATAATAATGATACCAGAAGGAGAAGAAGAAGAGCAAGGGATAGAAAACTTATTTGAAAAAGTAATGATGGAAAACTTCCTTAAATTGATAAAATAAAAAGCCACACAAATCCAGGAAGCAGAGAGGGTCCCAATCAAGAGGAACCCAAAGAGCCATCTAAGACCCATCATAATTAAAATGGCAAAATTCAAAGACAAAGAAAGAGTCTTAAAGGCAGGAAGGGAGAAACAGGAAGTAACATACAAGGGAGCCCTGCTAAGGCTAGCAGCTGACTTCTCAACAAAAACATTACAAACCAGAAGGGAATGGCAGGAAATATTCCAAATAATGAAAAGCTAAGGCCTGCAACCAAGACTACTCACTCTATTCAGCAAGTCTCTCAATTAAAATGGAAGGCAAAATAAGGAGTTTCCCAGACAAAAGAAGGCTCAAAGAATACACCCCCACCAAAACAGTACTGAAAGATATGATAAAAGGCCTGCTTTAAGAAGATGAAGAAAAAGAGTGAGAAAGAGAGGAACACAGGTGTGAAGGAAGTCAAATGGCAATGAATAAATACCTATCAATAATAACCTTAAATGTAAATGGATTATATACTCTAATCAAAAGACATAGAGTAGCTGAATAGATAAGAAAACATCACCTGCACATATGCTGTCTACAAGACACCCACTTCAGAAGAAAAGACCTACACTGATTGAAAGTGAAGGGTTCAAAAAAAAATTCCAAGTGAACAGACAGGAAAAAGAGCCAGGGTGTCAATACTTATATGAGCCACAATAGGCTTTAAAACAAAGGCCATAAAAAGAGACACAGAGGTATACTTCATAATACTCAAGGGAAGAATCCATCAAGAAGACATAAACATTGTAAACATATATGAATGTAACATAGGAGCACCAAAATATACAAGAAAAATCCTGGAGGATTTCAAAAAAGATATAGACAACAACACAATTATAATAGGGGATTTTAACACCCTACAGTCAACAATGGATAGATCTTCCAAACAAAATATCAACAAGGATATTGTGGAACTGAATGACACATTAGCTTGAATAGACTTAACTGATATATATAGAACTTTTCATCCCAAAAAAGAAAAATACATGTTCTTTTCAAATACACAGGGAACAATTTCAAAGATAGACCACATGACAGGAAACAAACAAGCCTCAACCAATTCAAGAAAACTGCAATCATATCAAGGATTTCTTTGGACCACAAGGACTTGAAAGTAGAAACCAACATCAAGGAAAACACTAAAAATTATTCAAACTCATGGAAACTGAATAGTGTGCTATTAAACAATGAATAGGTTGATAATAAGATCAAGGAAGAAATAAAAAGTTTTTGGAAACAAATGAAAATGAACACACAACAGTCCAAAACCTATGGGACATAGTGAAGGCAGTCCTGAGAGAGAAGTTCATAGTAATACAGGTTTACCTAAAAAGTATAGAAACATTTCAAATAAAGAGTCTAACCCTACATCTACAAGAACTGGTGAAACAACAACAAACGAAGCCCAGAGAGAGTACAAGAAAGGAAATAACCAAGATCAGAGCAGAATTAAATGACATAGAGACTAAAATAATGACCCAAAGGATCAATAAGTCTAGGAGGTGATCTTTGAAAAGATAAACAAAATCAACAAGCCTTTAACCAGATGCATCAAGAAAAAACAAGAGATGACCAAATAAGTAAAATCAGAAATGAAAGAGGAGAAATTACAACTAATACCACAGAAATACAAAGTGTTGCAAGAAATTACTATGAAAAACTATATGCCAAGAAACTTGAAAGCTTGGGTGAAATGAACAAACATCTAGAAAAATATAATCTTCTAAAACTTAATCAAGAAGAAGCAGGAGTCTGGACAGACAGATAACAGCTGATAAAATTGAAGCAGCAATTAGAAAACTCCTGCCATACAAAAGCCTGGATCAGATGGTTTCACACGAGAATATTACCAAACATTTAAGGAAGAGCTCACATTTATCCTTCGTAGACTGCTCCAAAAAATCCAAGAACAGGGAAGACTACCGAACTCTTTTTATGAAGTCAGCATTATCTTAATCACACAACCAAATAAAGACACAACAAAGAAAGCAAACAACAGGCAAATATCACTTGTGAATACAGATGCCAAAATCCTTAACAAAAATTGGCAAACTGCATCCAGCAATACATCAAAAAGATTATACAAGATGATCAAGTGGGATTGATCCCAGAGATGCAAGGATGTTACAATATTCACAAATTAATACACATAATACAACACAAAAACAAAAGGAAAGACAAAAATCACATGATCATATCAATAAATGCAGAAAAGCATTTGATAAGGTACAGCACTCATTTATGACAAAAACAGTCAGGAAAGTGAGAATAAAGGGAGCATACCTCACCATAATAAAGGCCATATATGAAAAATCTACAGCCAACATCATACTCAATGGGCAAGAACTAAAAGCTTTCCCACTAAGATCAGGAACAAGGCAAGGATGTCCACTTTCACCACTGCTATTCAACATAGTGTTGGAAGTCCTAGCCACAGAGATAAGACAAGAAGAAGAAATAAAAGGCATCCAAATTGGAAATAAGGAAGCAAAACTGTCATTGTTTGAGATGACATGACAGTATACATAGAAAACCCTATAATCTCCACCAAAAAACTACTCAACCTTATATGTGAATTTTGCAAAGCAGTGGGATGCAAAGTCAACATTCAGAAACTGAAGACATTTTTGTATACCAACAATGAAATATCAGAAACAGAAATCAGGAAAAATCCCATTTGATAGAGCAACAAGAAAAATAAAGTACCTAGGAATAAACCTAACCCAGGATGTAAAAGACCTGTACTCAGAAAACTACATGACACTGAAGAAGGAAATTAAGAAAGACAGAAATAAACCATATACCATGGTTTATACCATGGTATATAACATGGAAGCATATACCATGTTCATAGATTGGAAGAATTAACATAAGCAAAATGTCCATACTACCCAAAGCAATCTATAGATTCAATGCAATCCTTATTCAAATACCAAAGACATATTTCACAGATATAGAAAAAAAATCTCAAAAATTTACAGAACCATAAATGACATTGAATAGCCACAGTGATTTTGAGAAGGAAGAGCAAAGTAGGAGGGAATCACAATACTTGCCATCAAACTATATTACAAGGCCACTGTAATCAAAACAATCTGGTACTGGCTTAAGAACAGACTTATAGATCAGTGGAACAGAATAAACAGCCCAGAAATAAACCCAAGTCTCTATGGTAAATTAATATTTGACAAAGGGGGCAGAAGCATAAAATGAAGTAAAAATAGCCTTTTCAAAAATGGTGTTGGGAGATCTGAACAGCTACATGCAAAAAAAGAAACTTGATTAATGACTTACACCATACACGAAAATAAATTCAAGGTGGATAAAGGACTTAAATATAAGTCATGACACCATAGAAGTCCTAGAGGAGAACATTGGCAGGAAAATCTCAGACATTCCATGCAGCAACATCTTCACTGATATGTCCCCTAAAGCAAGGGACATAAAGGAAAGAATAAACAAATGGGACCTCATCAAATTAGAAAGTTTCTGTATGGCTAAAGAAAACTGCATTCGAATGAAAAGAGAACACACTGTATGAAAAAACATATTTGCCAATGATACCTTGGACAAGGGTTTCATCTCCAAATTATGTAAAGAACACACACGACTCCACACCAGGAAGACAAAAATCCCAATTGAAAAATGGGTGAAAGACTTGAACAGACACTTCTCCAAGGAGGATATACAGAGGGTCCAGAGACCTATGAAAAGAAGCTCAGCATCACTAGCCATCAGAGAGATGTAAATTAAAACCACAGTGAGATACCACCTCACATTAGTCCAAATGGCCATCATAAACAAATCAACAAATTGTTGGCGAGGACGCAGAGGAAAAGGAACACTAGTGCACTATTGGTGAGAATGCAGACTGGTGCCCCTGTGGAAAATAGTATGCAATTTCCTCAGAAAACGAAAAATGGAACTGCCTTTTGACACAGCAATTCCACTGCTGAGATTGTACCCTAAGAGCCCTGAAACACCAATCCAAAAGAACCTATGCACCCCAATGTTCATAGCAGCATTATTTACAATAGCCAAGTGTTGGATGCAACCTAACCCATCAGTAAATGAGTGGATCAAAAAACTATGGTACATTTACGTAATGGAATACTATGAAGCAGAAAGAAAGAAGGAGCTCTGACCCTTCACAACAGCATAGATGGAACTGGAGAGCATTTTGCTAAGTAAAATAATCCAGGTGGTGAAAGACAAATACTGCATGATCTCATCTATAAGTGAAACCTAATCAACAAAACAAACAAGTGAGTAAAATAGATCCAGAGACATGGAAATAAAGAACATACTGACAGTAAACAGAGGTTTTGGAGGGAGGGGGATAACTAGGGCAAGAAGGGGAGAGGTCAAGTCAAGGAATATGTGTAAAGCACCCATGGACAAAAACAAAAGGGGGAATGATTGAGGGTGGGAGGTGGTGGTGGGTCGGGTGGGGGAAAATGGTGGTGGGAAAATGGAGACAACTGTACTTGAATAACAATAAAAAAAGAAAAAGAAACATTCAAGGAAATAAATGGGAAGAGGCAATGCATGCTATACTGTTACTCCAAGGAAAACTGTCTTATAGTGCAGTGATAATTATTTTCTTTCAAATTTCATAAAACTATCTACCATTGAATTGACTAAAAAGGAGAACCCCAAACATTATTGGGCTATGAATCATCCTATGTTTATATATATATGTGTGTGTATATATATATGGAAATTTTTAGAAATTCTATCACTAGGCAACTATTTACTTCTGTCCAATGTAGGATTTTTTTAGGCAAACAAAGAATTTAATAATAAATGTAAGTGAAAATATCATCATATGGCAGAAATTGCTATTAAATACTAGTCAAGATATCAATGATGAAATTAAAAATTTTTAAACTTGAAAAATTTTTAAACTAAATTATTCAACACAATTCTGCATTTTAGTTGAATATTACAACTATAGCAGACTTTCTCATTGCTTTAACTCCTGCCTAGACTCCTTCCTGAACTTGCCATGTTTTTGAACTAATAATATACTCAATGAATTAATTTCAGGTGGTATATTTACAGCTGTCTGAGTTGGGGTTCTTAGGTAGATGTCAGTGTCACGAGGTAAGAGGCTTTATGGGAGCTTACTGTTGCTGGAGGAGTTTTCATCTTCCATTTCAGATTGCACATTGGAACAAAGAATGAGGAATGAGGCTGCTGCTCCATAGAATGACCCCATTCATATTTTGAGAAACACATCTGGTTAATAATGCTGGCACAAAGTTTTGGAGCCCACAGTAATAGTACAAGTGGATTTTACTTTCATTCAAAAGGAGATAATTATGGAAAAATCCTAGAGTATATAAAAAAATTTAGTTTAACTTATAAGTTGCTTGTGTCCAAGGTCTAGGAAAATCAGGACTGGGAGCAATCCAATTCTAATCAGGTAGAGCCATAAAAGTGACTAAGCTACATGGAACAGTAAGTGAATATGGAGCTACATGCAACAGTACAGGCAAGTCTGCAGACATTGCCGAGCTCTGATGTTAAGTACAAAAGCAAGTTGGAAAGGATGATACAATTTATATACAAGTGAAATACATAACAACTATAGGTACAAAAATATGTAGGGAAATATGTAAATATATATATGATAATTTGGAACCAAATTGATTTAACTACTGCACAGTTTGCCACTATATTAGTATGTAAAAATGTATCAATGCTTGTAGTGATGAACAGTTTTAGTATTTAAAAATTTTACTATTATAAATGGTATAACAAAGTCATTATTGCGGATGCCTGTCAATACAGTTGTGTGAGTTCCTCTAAGATAGAAAAAAAACGTGTGCAGAATTAATATTGAGTATCATCTTCTAATGTATTAAGGATATTAAATATTTTTCTGCGATATGACTTGCAATTGATTTTTTGAGAGTTTCATTTACCTTTTGACTTTATGTTATTTAATCTGCAGATATGATTGTATTTTTATCTAGTGGACTGTACCTCTCCTTTCTTTTATGAAAACATATCTTGCTTTAGATAATTACAAAACAGCTTCCCATGTTTTCCTCTTATTTTGTGCATTTTATTTTCAACCTTTCTGACTGAGTTTGCTTTCAATGTTTCTTGTTTAAGCATCAAAGAAGGAATTTAAAAAATGCAATTAGTCTTTCTGTGTATAATTTTTATTGTGATTTCTGAAATATTTGGACTTATTTTAATCATGTAATTTTTCTATTTACTGTCTTTTATTTCACTGATTCTTTTTTTCCTTTCTGACTTTTATTATATTGTTAATTTAAAAACACTCTTTTTTTTATCCCTCTTATGGTTTAAAAGTTATAAAAGTATTGAATACTTCTACCTTTATTTATTTCTTGAAAATGTCTGAACTTATTCAGTATTTATCTTCCCCTGTTCCAAACTTGAAAAAATAAAACTCTTTATTTAATAAATTAAGACACCTCGCTGATCTTCTTATTAACTATATAGGCTACTAGCTTTAGATTCTTATGTTCAAACAAAAAAATTTATTTAATGTTTACAGTCAATAGTTAATAAAATATCCTGGAATTTAAACAATTTTGGAATTACATTTGCTTCTTGAATACCACAGCTTCCTTCTTTGTTTGGTTTCATTCTTGCTGGAGTATATATTTAATAGTTCTTTTAATGAGAGTCTGTGTAGGTGGTAAATTCTTCTGGTAATTATAATTACAAACATTCTTTATTTTTCACATGCTTATGAATAATAATTTATCTTTATATAAAATGTTAGGTTTATAATAATTTTACTTCAGCATTTTCAGTACAGTATGCCATTGTCCTCCAGAATGTATTATTGCTAATGTCTCTTGTTGATGTAATCGGTAATACCATTGTGGAAATAATATTATTTCTCTGGTACTTTTAAAATTTTCTCTTTATTCTAATATCCTACAAATTCACCACTAAAGGTCTATGCATTTATTTATTTTAATTCATTCTACCAATGAATTAAATTTAATTCATTCTACTTGGTGTATCCTTTTTATTTGTAAATTTTTTGGCAATTACTTCAAATTTTATTGCTCTGACATCTGCTTTATTCTGCTTTTATTTAACTCCTATTTCATGAATGTGGAAGACTCCCTGCATAATCATACTGTTTCTTTGACCTCTGTTTCTTTTGTTTTATACTTTTTCCCTGTGATAAATCTGCATAACTTCCCCAATACTCTTTTCTCGTGGCTGTATCCGCTCTTGGACTCTGTCCAGTCCAGAGCTTATACCTGACAGCCATCGTCCCCTCTGGAAGACCCTCGGCTTCACTTTCACTCATTCTTTAATATTGCAATTCCAGTAAGTTATTTTGCTTTGAACTTTGAATACAGGGGTTGGCAAAAGTGGGTTTACAGCTGTGAGTAAACAAAACATAAAGTTTATTTTTGTATTATTATTGATTCTTGTTTTATTTATTTGTATTAAACTTAAACCTACTTTTGTGCACACCTATACATTCTTGGTTACTGCTTTGTGTTTGTAGCAGATGGGGTGATTAGAGAATGAGATAAGTACATAAATTTGTCCATCTTCAATTATTTTTAATCATTTTAAAATTTTCAGTTGAAATTACATTACATTTAAAATTACAGTTGAAATAAAATATTATTTTCATTTTAGGTGTCCACACCAGTGATTAGACATTATATAACTTACTAAGTGATCATCCTGATAAATCTTGTACCCATCTGACACCTTACACAGTTTTTATAATATTATTGACTCTACACCCTATGCTGTACTATACATCCTCATTACTATGATGTAACAACCAATTTGTACTTCTTAATCCCTTCACCTTTTTCACCAAACCCACCACCTCCTGCCCATCCGGAACCATCAAAATGTAGTCTGTCTTTGTTCTTGTTTGTGTATTTTGTCTTTATGATTCAATTGTTGATAGATATGGATCTATCACCATTTTATTGTTCATATTTTTATTTCCTTTTCTTCTTCTTAAAAAAGAATTTTTAATAATTCATATAATATTGGTTTGGTGGTGATGAAGTCCTTTAGTTGTTCCTTATCTTGGAACCTCTTTGTATGTCCTTCAAACCTAAATGATAGCTTTTCTGGGTTCTTGGTTGTAGGTCCTTGCTTTTAATCACTTTGAATATTTCTTGTGGATCCCTTCTGGTCTGCAAAGTTTCTGTTGAGAAATTAGCTAACAGTCTTAAAAAAGCTCCCTTGTAGATAACTAACTATTTTCTCTTGCTGCTTATAACTGCTTTTCCCTTGCTGCTGTTAAGATTCTCTTTTTGTGTTTAATATTTTTCATTTTAATTATGATATGTCTTGGTATGGGCCTGTCTGGATTCATCTTGTTTGGGAGCGTCTGTGTTTCCAGGACTTGTATGTCTATTTCCTTCACCAGGTTGGGGAAGTTTTACATCATTATTTTTTAAAATGGGTTTTCAATTTCTTGCTCTCTCTCTTTTTTTTCTAGCATCCCCATGATACAAATCTTGATATGCCTGAAGTTTTCCCAGAGCTTCCTTATTGACTTTTTCTTTCTTTTAAATCTTCCTTTTTTTAAAAAATTATTTTTTCCTTTGCTATTCTGATTGTGTTTTGCTTCTTTATATTCCAAATTGTGGTTTGGTTCTCAGATTTATCTACTCTACTGTTGATTCCCCGTAAATTATTATTCATTTCAATTAGTGCATCCTAAATTTTTAACTTGTTCTTTTTTTATGGTTTCCATGTCCTTTTTTAAGCTGTTTAAGTATTAAGTTCATCTACTCTTCCCCTAATCATTGAACATCATTATAACCAGTGCTTTAAACTCAGCATCTAGTAGATTGCTTATTTCCATTTTGTTTAGTTTTTTTTTTTTCTGGAGTTTTGTTCTATTCTTTCATTTGGGGCATGCTTCTTTGTATCCTCTTTCTGACAGCCCCACTCCCATTCTTGTTTTTGTGTACGAGGTAAAGCTGTTACAACTCCCAGGCCTAATGTAGCAGGTGCCCTGTAAGTGTCCAGTGGCACAGCCTCCCCATTCACATGAGCTGGGGATTCCAGGTACACTGTCCCCATTTGGGTTGTATACAACCTCCTTTTGTGGTTTCCCCTCAATGAGAAAAATTTGCCCCAAGATGCACTGACTGCAAGGACTGGGTGCAACCACCACACTGTGGAGAATCAGCAGAGGCCCACTTCATGGAGCAGGACTTAGTTCAGTGGGGCTCTGGTGCCCACTGAGTTTTCTTTCCACTTAAGTGTGTCACTTGTGGATGTGCTTCAACATGGTCTGAAGCTATCCACTGGATACGCTGGCTCTGAGGCCTCCCAAGAGGTACAGGCCAAGATCAGTGGCTGCCCGTGCTCTGCCCAGGGCTACCCAGCATGAGCTACAAAGCATCCTACAAGTGGCTGCTACTTGTGCTGGTCTTAAAGGTGCCCATTAGAAGCCAAGCTGTGAACCAAGTCTGGGGCTGCTAGTGCCAGACCTGGGGATACTTAGCAAGAGGTACAGGGGATGCCAAAGCCAGATACTATTTATTTGAGCAGTTTTTTAAAAGATTTGAATCATGAGCCAAGACAGGCCATTCATATGGAAAAGCCACTGGGAACAGTCTGAGTGATCTTTCAAGTTGGTAGGGCATGGTCTCAGGAAATCACAAGGGCATCACAATGTGAAGCAGGTTTATAGAGACTCAGATATGGCATCCTCCTGCTGACTTGGTGGGGAAGGGCTCAGGAAAAGAACAATGGCTTTTGCTAGCCCTTCTGTCTGGAAGAAAGCTGCCCCTCCAGCTCTTGACCTCAACCAGACATTTCAGTTCCTCCCCTTGTGTCCCTGGTGCCTTTTGAACTGCTGCCCTAGCACTGGAACTCAGATGGAGTAAGTCCAAATAAGAGCATGTGCAAGCCTTTTAAGAGGAACTGCCTAGAACTCGAGAAACCATCCAGCTTGCTCAGCCAAAATCCCCACTGGTTTTAGAGCCAGAAGTTATGAAGACTTCAGTTTCTAGCCCTGGAAACTTAGGGTGGAAGGGTCTCGTGTGGGTCTGGGATCCCTCATTTCCCAACAGGACCTCCCCAGCCAGAGATATACCTCCCTATTTTTATTTGCCATATGGGACCAGCCCCTTTCATAACTCTACCCCTCCTACCAGTCTCTATGTGGTTTCTTTATCTCCACAGTTATAGGACTTCCGTTCAGCTAGATTTCAGGCAGTTCTGAATGATGGTTGGTCTGTAGCTTGGTTTTATTTTTTATTTGGTTGTAGGAGGATGTGAGTACCTCATTCGCTTACACTGACATCTTGACCAGAAGCCCTGAATTGTTTTTTAAAGTTATATGTTATAAAACATTGATCAAATATTTAGCATTATACAGTACAAATACATGTTATCTATGCATCTTTGCCTAAAAGACCTTTTGAAATTTTTATACATAAGTTTTTAATGAACAGGCAAAAGCACCTTTCAACATATAGAGATAAAGTTGTTGAAGAACTTAAGCAGTTCATTTCAACAGCTGTCACAATGAATCATGATAGTAACCACCATAGCAAAACTGAATACTGAATTTTTTATTTTATTCACATTCTGTTTATAATAATTATACAGAAAGTAAGAGTAAGTCCCTAAAATATAACTTCTGAAATTGCTTTAATACTTATATAATTTTGTGTCCTTTTCATTATATTTTACTACAGAATAACAATTTTGAAGTGGCATCTTTTGGTATTTATAAGATAGGACAAATTCTTTCACTGATTTTTTTTTTAAACTGAAGTTCTGTGACTACTTCTTTGACTAATTTTACCTTCTTCATTGCGTCTTTTAACACTTTGCATCTTCCAATACAAAATATTCCCAAATTCATTATTTCCTTTCTTTCTCAATATTATTATAGCTTCATATATTGCAAATAGTATCCTATTATTTAAATAAGACCCCAAGATATAAAAATAATAAATTAATATAGTGATGCAATTTAAAACATTAAAATTTTAAATTAAAAGACAAGAAAATGACTCAATGTAATTTTGTTATCAAAATTATTCGATTTAGAGGAATGAGAGAGGAGTGATATACCAGATTCTCGAAGGCTGGTTTGGTTCTATTTCTTTTCTGAGATGGCTGGCACTTGGGTGTTTTTATTATCATTATTGTGTAAATTGTGCATTTATATGTTAAACTGTCATTTTACATATGCTGTATTGCTCAATAATTTTTATGAACTGGCAGAGCTCTGATCAAATAAATGAACATAAAATTAAATTATTATAGAAATGAATCAGGTTTAAAAGCATTAAAAAGGAGATTCAACAGCATTGGAAACAGAGATCTGAAGGATATGCTTGGGATACCTGAGCAAAATGGAATGAAAAAGAACAAAATGTTTTAAAAGTTAAGATAAAAAATAGAGCTATGGCCAAACCCTAACCAATATCTGGTGTTATAAAAAAAATAGGACAAATAGAAAACAGTTGTATAGAGAAAATCTTCCCTGATATAGAGGAAGAGAGAAAAAAAGAAAATATTTTTCTATTTGGTGAAATCTAATTTATGTAATTAGGACTTTACATGGTATTATATATGTCCCATAAATATTTATTTTATATATTTTTGTTCTTTTTTAATTCTGTAACCTCTGTCTGAATATTATTTTATTCTAATTTTCCATTCTACTCATTCTCTCTCTGATTGTATTTATTGTAATATTCTAATCAATATAATAGCTGAATTTATTTTTAAATTATTTTTATCCTCATCTGAGGACATATTTTGTATTGACTTTGGAGAGAGAGGAAGGGAGGGAAAGAAAGAGAGAGAAACAGAAACATTCCTGTGTGAGAAAATTATCAATTGATTCTCTTCTCAAATGACTGGGGTTTGAACCTGCAGCTGGGGTATGTGGTGCCCAGACTGGGAATTAAAACCACCACCTTTGGGTTTACAGGACTACACTCCGACCAACTGAGCCACACCAGCCAGGGCCGACAGCTGAATTTTTAAGTTCAGATTTTGTATTCTGAGTTCTAAAACTCCCATTTGATTCTCATTTTCATGCTTTTTTGTTCTATTCTAAAACCTCCATCTTATCATCTAATTTCTGAATATATTTACCACACTTAATGGAGCTTATGTTGAAGTCTATGGTAACTAGAGTCTGGATATCCTGTGGATCTCTCTCCCTCTCATCATTTGGTTTTATTTCCTGATCTATGTGGTAATGTTTGATTGAATGCTGCTTATTGTGTATGAACAATTGTAAAGAGAATTTTAGGGCCTAGCTGATATTAATTTCCTCCTGCTTTTACTTCTGGCAAGCAGCTATATAAATGCAGATCACCTTTATACCATCATAGATTGAGTTAACTTTATGATATGCCTTAGACTTTGTAGAAGTCAAATTTAGCTGTACTTCACTCCTATTTCTGGAGTGTCTCCAGCTTTTCAGGGGTTTTAATGAGAAACCCCCCTTCTCCTTGATGGATTCCAACTTCAATTTTTGTATGTCAGGCTATTAAGACTAAAATCAGTGCTCAGCTTTTTAGCCTCACCTTGTGATTAGGCAAATGCCCAAATTAAAAGCTATGTCAAATGTAGATTTTTCCTTTCTCTCTAGTATCTTTATACTTTAAGTACTTGCTGTCCTGTCAGCTTTTTGATGCTAACACTTCTTTTTTCAGCAATTATAGTTTATTTTAGTGGGAGGATTAGTCAGCAGGAAGCTAGTATGACTTTACTGGAAATGTAAATACTCTCAACTATATTTTAAGATCATGTTTTTTATTTAAGAAGATATGAGGAAAATTACTTAGAGCAATTAGTAGTTTGGAGAGGGCCCTCATACCCTCTGTTAATTGCAAAGCCAGTAAATTTTTATCCAAGTTGATGGAGAAAGCACTTGGGCAGACAGAAAAAGAGAGCAGTGAATAGGACCCTTGACCTTGCTCTTGCCCTGGTTTTGACTCCGTCTGGCTTTTGTTTCTGTAGTTATTTCACACTCCAGCTGGGGTTTAAAGAGTCATACAAACACAAACTATTGTGTTGAATTTAGACTTCTTCTTTAACATTTTCCTTTATTAAATTTTCTGCCTCTGTTCTGTCTTTCAATTCTATCACTTATTCTTTGCAAGGGTTTTAAAGTTTGTTCTTTACTCTTTTTATTTCCATTCTCACCATCTTTATCATGTTAGGTATTATGTGAAAGACACTTTATATCCTGTATTTCTAAGGGGGGGGTACTTTAAAATTTTCATGTTTATCTCTACTTTAATGAAGTAACTTAACAAGAATTGCTATTTCACAGACATTTTTTTAAAGATTTTATTTTTATTTATTTATTTTTTTTTTAATTTTTAGAGGGGAAGGGAAGGAGAGAGGGAGAGAAATATCAATGTATGGTTGCCTCTTGTGTGTCCCCTGCTGGGAACTGGCCTACAACCCAGGCATGTGCCCTGACTGGGAATCAAACCACGATCATTTGGCTCGCAGGCCCGTGCTCAATCCACTGAGCTACGCCAGCCAGGGCCTCACAGACATTTTTAAGAATACCACTAACCCACTGCAGACCAGAGTGGTGGCAAGAGTCCTAAAAAATATCCCCAAGGAGACAATGAATCACAGGATACAAAGGCCAAATATACAATATGAAACCTGCTGTTCCATATATATAAAATTTTTATTTATTGTTAATGGCCTTAATGTTATTGAGGGAACTCATCTCCTAATAGTCTGTATTTGAGTAATTTTCCAACTATTCTCATCATTTTCTTTTTTAAAATTAAATCAATTAAGGTACCATTGGTTAATAAAATTATATAGGATTCAAGTATAAAATTCTATGATACATCATCTGTATATTGCATTTTGTGTCCACCACCCAAAGTCAAATCTTGAAACCATTTATTCACAAAGATATACAGGGTGGGGCAAAAGTAGGTTTACAGTTGTAAGTATATGAAACATAGACTTTGTTCTTGTATTATTATTTACTAATTGTTGTGTTATTTTTCCATATGAACAACTGCAAACCTTCTTTTGCCCCACCCTGTATGCATCCCTCTGTTCACTGCAGCACTACTCACCATGGCCAAGACATGGAAACAACCAAGGTGTCTTTTGATAGATGATTAGATAAAGATGATGTACAATATAGAGAAGCGAGTACTAGTCAGACATAAGAAATGATGAAATACCGCCATTTGCACCACATAGATGGATCTTGAGAATATCATGCTAAGCAAACTAAGTCAGAAAAGTTGAGAACCATGTGATATCACTCATGTGGGATATAAAACTGAAAGTACAAACAAAAACTCGTAGTCACCATTTTCAAATTCACCCTACCGCTATATGCTGAAGTGAGCTTTCTAAAACACAAATATAAGCATATTGCATCACTATCTTAATATCTATATTATATCATTATCTATTAATATCTGTATTATATATCAATATATATTAATATCCATATTACATATAGTACATATTAATATCCTTCTTCAAATCTGTTTATAGATTTCTATTACTTAAACAAAGTTCAAGTTCCTTGAAACTTTTATGATTTGTCTCATACATTTCCAGTCTATTTAAATCTAAATCTTTCCTCCTTATATATGTACTATGGTATTTTGGCCATAATAAAGGTATTCTTCAAATACATGTGATTACATCACATAAAAGTTAGCATCCATGTTATGAGGAAACTCTTTCTCCTGCTGGAATAATAAATAAGCAACCATGTTGGGGTGCCCATAAGTCAAAGCAATGAAAAAGGCCTCTAGAGTAGAAGGCAACAGCCAGCCAACAGCTGGTCAGGAACTGCTTTTCCCACTTGTATAACAACAACAAGTCCATCAATTCCACCAGCAACCTGAGTGAGTTTGCAAGTGACTCTTTCCCTAGTTAATTTGCTGATCAGGGTTTTTTTTTTTGGCCTGACATCTGGATTGCAAGATTGAAACTCTGAAGCAGAGAGCTCAGCTGAATCATCCCCAGACTCCTGTCTCACCAAACTGTGAGCTGATAAATGGATGTTGTTTTAGGTTGATGTGTTTAGGTGGCATTGTTGTGCAGCTATAGAAAACTAATATTTCCATCATGCTGTTTCTCATTTTCATACTGTTGCGCCTCCAGTTCCCTCAGCCTTGGTGCTGTGATCTATCCACCTTTGTTCAGCTAAAAACTACTATTTGTTATTGATGACACAATTTATCACTTCACAAATCCTGTAAATGATTTCCTAATTCTGCCTTTTGCAAAAGAGTAATAATCATTCATCTTGCTCCTTAAGCTAATTAATTTTAAACTTCAATTTTTGTATATTTTACACTATTTAGGTCCATCTATTTTTCACATACTAAACTTGAGGACAGAGACTGTATCTATATTGTGTTTATTTTTGTATCCATAGTGCATACCCCTTTGTCTGGCAGTATAGGCGCTTAAGCATCCCTTGTTAATTGCTCTGACTTTACTTTTGTTTTATGTCTTTCATTAGAATGGCCTTCTTTTCCTTCCCTTTATACAACTAAGTCATTATTCAAGGTCAGCTACAATTTACCTCCTCTCACTATCTTTGAATTTATACATTTAACAATCTAAAATTCATAACAAATACAAAGTGTAGATGTAATTGCAGAAGGTAGGGAAGTTGCCTGGTTTTCTTACCATGCCCCACTGCTCAGAATCACTTCCCACCATCCATTCTACACTTGACAGAAACACTACCTGTTACAGTGAATCAAAGCACCAATTACATAAACTGTTTCTATGGTTTCTATGTCATTACTTACTGCACTTTTATGCAAAGTTCCTGTGTCTTATCATTCATATTTTTTAGAGGCATCCAAAATTTCTTGTTTTATATTCCAGGAAAAAAATGTTTGTAACAAATTAGAAACGAATGGTATATAACATTACTATGAAAAAATTTATATACTTTGATAAGAAAATTTCAAAAATACCAATGAATAATTAATAGAGAACATAATCAATTTAAAGAAAAAAACTTTGGTTTTGGCCACTAATTATCATGTTGTCTTTGTTTTCATAACAGTGCTAAAATGTTTTACATACATACACCATAAGGCTTCCAACTGCATTGTGGACCAGCATGGTATAGGGGTTAACGGGATAGATTGTGGAGTAATAATAATGCCCTTTCTACATGGACTTGTTCAGTTAATATATAAAGTGCTTTTAGAACAGTGGCTGAAAACTGTCTAACCCTAAGTCCCATGATCTATTCTCCACTAGACTATATTGAATGATAATCATTTTTTCAGTTTATTAAAGACAAAGAAGTATAAAATGAAACAATGATATTTCTTATTCAAATTAGTGAAGCTTAAAATGTGGAAGCAAGTCTAAAAATTGTGAAACTATTAAAATCAGCAATCTCATATATCTGTGGCAGGAATTTAAATTATTACACCCTAATAAAAACTAACCCTATCATATACAACCTACTGGTTAATAATTCCCATTTGATGGATCTGTCCTAAGTGAGGAAAACAAGAAAGTGGGTTCAACAATCTTAATCACTGAATTATTTATAATACTGTTGACTGTCCAAGAATAGCACAATGGTTAAATAAGGTGTATTATTTGTATTTTTAAATAATTCCTTGTTACATACTTATGTTTTTGGGTATTATAGTGCTATTAAATGTATGTTTTTAAATAATGCAATTATATAGAAATATAGATAAAATGATGCTATTTTTAAATAGAATATTTTGATTATTTTATAAAAGAATTACCTGAGAAAGAAATTTACATACCAAATGAGGTCTAAAGGGAAATAAAACCATAATGGAAACTATTTTCATATGGGTGAAATAAATGAATGACATAATAATTTTCTACTTGAACATTTATTTACCATATACACCTCTATAATGAGCATTATATTTTAGACCAGAAAAACAACCAGTATGGTTTTAAAATAAATGAAACACCTAATTCTAGTTTATGAGTTATTGGAAGAACATAAATAAAAAAATTGTGAACAGGTTTAAAATGTTAAATATTTGTAAGATCATGAAAACAATATTGCTAGATAATGTATCAATTAATATAAAAATACTACACTTTTGCTGCCCTAAGATGACATTTTCAGTAATAGAAGTATTGTGACTAGGAGTGAGTCACACTGCACTGTAACTTATTTTGTGATTCTGTGAACTGCCAATGGATCTACCAGAAAAAGGAAGAAAAATAGCCCACTCCATGTCTCCTACTCCTGCTGATTTCTTTCCATGGCCTTGTAGTGAGAGACAATTATCAACCAAGACCAAACATGTCCTTTATAATCATTGCAAGAGCCTCGTAACCTATACACTCACATCAACAGGGAACCCGATAAAATTTTCTATGTTTAATATAGCTTATATTTTAAACAACAGTGCTACTCAGGAGAAAAAAAGACACAAAATATTCATATCTTCCCCAAATATCTGTTATTAGCACGGACATACTGCATCTCCCTAATGGCTTGATTTGGTAAATCAGCAGAAAATCTTATTTTATTACTATGAAATAGTAAACATTATAAATCAAAACCTGAGCTTTATGTTCCTTCCACAGTAAGCCTGGCTATGTGGCTCCTTAATGATAGCACATAACATATTTAGGTATTTCTAATAATTACAAACAGCTTTCCTAGAACCACCCCACCCCCCTTATGCCTCCTCCCTTTAACTGTTGACCTTCTTGAACAACTGCTCTCTTTACTATTTCATTTCCTTTTTTTTTCATCAAAGAAAAATAACTGCTCTGGCTGGTGTGGCTCAGTGAATTGAGTGCCAGACTGCTAATCAAAGGATTGCTAGTCCGATTCCCAGTCAGGGCAAGTGCCTAGGTTGCAAGTCAGGTCCCCAGTGGGGGGCATGTGAGAGGCAACCACCCACTGATGTTTCTCTCCCTCTCTTCCTCCCCCTCTTCCCCTCTCTCTAAAAATTAATAAATAAAATCTTTTTAAAAAAGAAAGAAAAATAGCTTCAGCTGGCTTTCCCCCTCAACACTACTGAGAGACTATCTTCAACATTACAGGCTATCTTTATATTGCTACATTCCCCGGCGAGCTTTGGGTCAATGGTTAACTGAATTTCTTTTCCAGTTTTATTGAGAAACAATTGATATACATTACTGTTTGAGTTAAAGTATATGACACGATGGCTTTATTTACATATAATGTGAAATGGTTACCACAGTAGATTTAGTTAATATCCACCATCTCACATCTCACATAGATTACAACAAAAAAAAACTTCTTCCAAACTCTTAGAATCCACTCTCTTAACAACTTTCCTATAGGTCATATAGTATTGTTAACTATATTCATTTGACACTGGTGATTTCCTTTAAAATTTATTTTCCTGGCTCCCATGACACGTTGTTTCTTCTTTAATTCCTTTCAATGGTGATGCTTTTTCTCTGTCTCCCCTGTAAATCCTTCCTCCTCTCCCGTGTGCATGCCACAGCACTATGTCTTGGACTCTGTTTTGCCACTTTCCATGGACAGAAGAGACAAATTCCCAGGGCTTCACGTTACAAAATTATATAGCCTTTCTCCTAAGCTCAAATTTGGAATAGCCCATATCCTATTTTGACATCTCCATTTTGAAATTGTACTGGGACCCCAAACTCAAAATATAAATCTAGTGCAAAAAGGCTTGGATTTTGAGTTTGAGTCCTACTGTATGATTTAGCAGCTGTAACATTGGACATATTATTTAATTAAACTCTCTGAAGTTCGTTTTCCTTATTCGAGTTACCAGAAAAAGTAAGATAATGTGTGTAAATCGCACACAATAGAGTTTCAGCTACATAGTGTGTGTTCAACTGCTATGCTTTTTCTTCTGATTTTATTCTCAATATCACTTATTAATACATCTAATTTTTCAAGTAACTTGAGTATCAGCCTTTATTCTCTTTTGTTTCTCATCTTCCACCTAGTTTTCTCAATGGCCTTGTTTAAATATATCACCAGCCAGGCTGTATTATTTATTTTTTTGATTTACAAAGTATGTTGAATCTTTTTAAAGAAAACAACACAAAAAACATTATTTCCCCCACTTTGAAGATGCTATGGAATTATCAAAGAAATAGTGAAAAGAATATTGTTTCATTATCTGATTACAAGACCATTATCAGAACACAGGCAATTAAAATCTTTGATAACATACAAAAATTAACAAGAATCTTCCAATAATTGCAAAAATTGAATGAAAGAGATACTAAGTGCAACAGGACTGGCTTATATGTTTAACAATTAAGTGCAGGACATAAAACACTGGGAGACTAAGCTTATGAGAAATATAGTAGGTCAACAGGCTGTTTGCCATTCACAGTCCATTTCTGAAATGTAATCTTTCAGTTGGTAGGAATCGTGCTCTTAGAACATACCATATTCTTTCTCACTTCCCGTGATTGCATACACTATTTTCTTGCTTGAAATTGTTCTCTATTCTTATACTCATTTCTTTATCAAAAGTCTATCCAGCCTTTATGTCAGCTCTGTGACATCCTCTAGAAAAGTCTACTTGGAAGTCTCAACATTTGGTCCAGCTTCCCTCTTGTGTCTGCCTATGGTTGCGTTTCTCACCCCAACTTCCAGACACCTCATTTCTTGTGCGTGCCCCCATCACGGTGCCATCTCAGCAAGGTGAGAGATCTTCATTTACTGGCCACCAGAACTAGTGTAGTGCCTAACTCTTAGGAAGAGCTCCAAATGCCTTTGGAATTATACACTTAGTACATTTAAAAGTGAAAGTCAAAAATCAGTGATAAAAATCTTGCTTACCTACATATAGACCTATTTTTCAATGGTTCCTATTTTCAATAATTTCTCTAGCCATTTTAATGCTCTATTTAAAAATAGGTCTAATGACATGTCTTTTGATAACACACCTAGTGCAGTGAGGATCCTGTCAATAAAGTCCTCTGATAAAGATCGCTTTCCTAATATGGGTACCACTCTTATTTTGTTTTGTTTTCCTTACTCAATATTTCTCTCCTACTAATTTCTTTTAAATTTTATTTTCATTATCTTGTCATACCAAAGCATCTATTTTCTTTTTGCTGTTGTTTTCAAGGTGAAGAGAAATGACCTTCTTGTTAGCACTTCTCTGGCGCCTGACAGCAGAATCACTTCTCCCTGGTGATGACGCTGATAGCCCTAGGCCAGTCATTATCAAGTGTGATGCTGCTGAACTTTGGTGTTCCACACCATGATAATAGTTTATTGCTCAAAGAAGTGATGAAAGTTCTCCTATGATTAAAAAAACCTGTTCAGCTTCTGGAAATTTCTTGAGGCCTTTATAATCATAATTATTTGCCTAGAAACTGCTGCCCCTAACAAAGCATTTGATAATTTACTAAAGTTATCTTAAAAGGAGATTTTTTTGTTTTTACAAAAAAAAAAAAGCAAAATTGGTAATCCGGTTTTCTATAGAATATAGAGAATATAGAGGAGAAATGTTTACCCATGCCTGGAATGATCAACCGAGGCCCAAGAGTAGGCCACAACAGATGAACTTGTGTTATTTGTGTTATTAGGTTAGCAGCAGCATTTTGCATTTCACACAGATTGCAGATCTACTGATTCACCTCATAGGCATAAAGCAGTACCTGAACCTTGAAGGTTCCATCTTCCCCAAGAATCTCCTTCAGGGTTCTGACTCCTACATTGTGTGTCTGTGCTTCACTTTACGATGAAGGGCATGGCTTCTGCAAGATGCCCTCATTACCAAGGCCAGAGGAAACAAGACTTAGATTCAGCAATTTATGTGGTTTCCAGCTCTTGCTTTTGGGTTCCATCCTGCTGTTGGTCATCTCCATTTGCATTTATACTTATTTTGACTGTGCCCTGTCAAATTCAACATCTAGCATCATATGTGAAGATATCAAGCTCAAAAGCTTTTACAGCAATGTAAGCCAGTCCCCCTGAAACAAATTCATACACACACATACACTCTCTCTCACTCACCTATTGGTTCTGCTTCTCTGATTGAATCTTGAGTGAGATTTTCTGTACTACTGATATCCAGGTTTTCATTGGGGGTCACTGCTCTATGGCCTTATCTTCCACTGCATACATATATCATGCCCCCGAAATGTAAAAATTTCCTTATCAGTGTCTCTGAATACAATAGCAAATTTGTGACTACTATGACATTACATGTATACTACTTATATTTATTTCAGAATTTCATTATTATTTTACATCATTACTAATCTATGAAATAAATGGAATATAAAGGTATATATGAAGTATTTTAAAATAGAGATGAATAACCAGTAGAAATAATTTCTTCGAAAGGAAGATTATGGCCCCAGCTGGTGTGGCTCAGTGGATTGAGCACGAGACTGTGAGGCAAAGGGTTGCCGGTTCCATTCCCAGTCAGGGCACATGGCTGGGTTGTGGGCCAGGTCCCCAGTATGTGGCAAGCAAGAGGCAGACACACATTGATGTTTCTCTCCTTCTCTTTCTCCCTCCCTTCCCCAATCTCTAAAAAATAAATAGATAAATAAATAAAATCTTAAAAAAACAAAGGAAGATTATGGTATTTGTATTTATACCATAATAAATTATATAACGTTGAGGGACCAAGCTGTTTATATGATTTTTATTCTTGAGGACAGCCCATTAGTCTTCTAATTGTTTTGTGGGGAGGAGATGCTGATCGAAATCAAGAAATATCTATTGTCTATGTGCTAGATATTGTTACAGGTACTTGGGACACAGCAAAGAACAAAACAAAGGTCCCTGTCCTCATGGAGCTTATAGTCCAGTGTTCTTCACCTGCACCCTGTCTGTGACCCCAGGGCAAGTCACAGCACCGCTCTGTGCCTCTCTCCTCGGCTACTCCATGCGAGAAGAAGCAGGCCCAGCCCAGACCTGGGTAATGTGCCTGGCGTACTGTAGATGTCAAACACACAACACTCGACCCACCACCTAGATGGTAAATGGGGCTGGAAGTTGACTTTTAATAATAAAGTACAAGTGGGTAGGACAGAAGGAGTGGAGCCAGGTGGTCTGGTCTGCTGCCGCACCAGGGCCTGAGCTGGCTACAGAAACTGCTGCTGCTGCTTGGTGGCTACCTTGCTGACAAAGTTCTTGTTCTTATCTGTAACTGCCCATTCCATCTCCATTGCCTTCTTGTCTTCCTTGGCTGTCTCAACAAGGGTTTTGGAAGGGGCCTGTCCTTGCCGCTTGGTCAAGATGTCTTCAAAATACTTCATCGCTGTGGTCTCATTGTTTTTGAACATGGTGAGATCAAATTCCTGTATAGCTGTGGAAATGCAAATAAGCTAGAGGAGCCCCAGACTTCCCAGTGGATTTCCGTTCACCTGCTGTTACAGCGTTCACACAGTGAACACTTCGTTCCTCCACCACCATCAGTCAGGTGTGGTTGGTGTTCCAGGGTAAGGTGTTCATGGTCTGGTTCTGTGGATCCACAATATCCTCCAGGATGTACACCCAGTGAGCAACATTGGGCAGGAAACAGTCGCTCGGCCCAGGGGGACATCCTACTAGTCTTGGTCAAGAGTCTCTGGGATAGGAGCTTCTGGTTAGGAGTCACCTCCTGGTGCACTATTTGTTCTTTCAGGGCATGTTAACTATAGGGATATGGGTACCACTTCCAGAAGGCAGTGAGCACTTGGTCCCAGGAACTCTGGAGCACTCTCTGGCCCAGGAAATACTTCACCACCACCCAGGCCGGGGCTGGATCAACACCCTCACAGCATCAGGGGTGCACAGCCAATGGGCATGGGAGCACAAACATGCAGCTCGGTCACCACGGCACTGCACCCCACCAGCTGCCACCACCATGAGCAGTTTTATCTTCTAACCATTTTTATAAACATTACACATTTCACAAATCAATAAAAAGAAAGGATCAAAATAAGACAAAATGGCAATAACTATTAATAATACTTATATCAAGATCTTCCCTTTTTTCTATTATTAGGAGGGACTTTGACATTTAAAAAGATCACAGTTTGAAACAAAGGAAAACTCAGTAAGAAAATTACAACCAAATAATTGTGTTTCATAAATGTGTTAGCCAAAAAGTTTTGTTCAGTTTTTTTTCCCATAAGACATCTCTGGTAGTGTTTAGATGTCTTTAATTTCAGTTAAAACAATTTTGTTGTAATCTTGTATCGTGACAGTTGTCATACCAGCATGCATATAAAAAACTTATGAAAAATTGATGAGTTCTTGTAGCCATTTCAGTATTGAAGATAGAAGAAAATAAGCAAAATTTTCAGTATATTATGGTTTGTTATTTCAAGAAAGGTAAAAGTGCAAATGAAACACACCAAAAAGATTTGTATAGTATATGGAGAAGGTGCTGTGACTGATTGAATGTGTCAAAAGTGATTTGCAAAGTTTTGTGATGGAGATTTCTCAATGGACAATGCTCCTTAGTTAGATAGACCAGTTGAAGTTGATAGTAATCAAATCAAGACATTAATTGATAATTGATGTTATACCACATGGGAGATAGCCAACATACTCAAAATATCCAACTAAATAAAGTTATTGGTGAGAATGAAAAATATGTCTTTTATTTCATGGAAAAAAAACTAAACAAACTTTTTGGCCAACCCCATACATACTTTACATGAAGAAACTATTCTCAGTTCTCAGCATTTTCTTTTTCTCCCACTCAAGATTTTCTGTACTGCACTGGTGCCCATGGCAAGTAACACCCATAGCTCACAGCAGATTGCTGCCAACATCCTGTCACTGTCAATCATTGCTCTCTGCTATGATATCGGAGGAATGGAAAGGAATGGAATGGAGACATGGAATGGAATACACAGATTGAAATCCATTATGTGTAGTAGGAATTAACATTTTGAGAAACTTTTACAATTAAATGCAAAATATACTTTCACCATTGTCACTGTCCCACATAATTGTAAAGGAATAATACCAAATTTTCTCTTGATTGTGAGATTTCATTTTAATTTTAATTTTTGTTATATGAGATTATAGTCTGGTGGTCAACTGGATATTCATATATTAAGGCTTTTATCTAATGGCTTACAGATTGATATCTATTTTTCTAAAGAATTCAGATTTCTTCATTATTATTAAACTCCCTGCATTTGTTTCCTAGGATTGCCATAACTAATTACTACAAACTAGGTGTTTTGAAACAACAGAAATTTAATCTCTCACAATTCTGATGGCTAGAAGTTTAAATCAAGGTATGGACAGAGCCCTGGTCTCTTTTCTCGCTTTTCTTGATTGCCAGCGATCCTTGGTGTTCCTAGGCTGTGTCTGCATAACACGGGGCTCTCTCTGATCTCTGTGTCTTCATGTGGCATTTACTCACTGTATGTGTCCCTTCCCTCTTGGTCTAAGCTGACAGTTTCTACTAATATTGATTGATTGGTTTATGAGTCACAGGCCTAATCTCTTCACCAAAAAACTAACCAGGCATTAGCTTGGCTGTGTTTCCAGGTCAAGTTACCTGAATAGGCTGAGAATTTTCCCAAGAAAATTAGCATTTTCTTCATCAATTTATCTCTTTCTCATAGCACTTTTCTGTAAGGAGCAATGGTATTATGTGGGCAATATTTTCAATAGCAGATCAGCATAGGAGTTGTATTTTATAATAGTAATAATTTACTTGACACTGGTACAAAAATTTGCTTTTGGTGAAAGTTAATTATGTGTTTTGAAAACATAATACAAATATTAACATTTGGCTATCTGATTTATTTATTGGATTCTGTAATGCTTACCTTAAGATGATATTTTACTTCAAACAGCAGGATAAATGGGCTTCAGGCAATTTCATAGCTATTCTTTTAGCTGTGTAAAACATATTATTTGGTTAAAATAAATTATTAAAATACATATTTTCTGCTCCATTCTTAACCAATAGACATCACCTGATTATCACTTCAGATTATTAAATGCCTTTGAATTCTCCTAAAGAAGGCTTTGACAACTTGTTTAAGCCATGTTTTATCTCATTGCTTGCAGGAAACTACTCTATTGTGACTAGAATATGAAGAATCTGTAGCACATTATTCAAAAGAGATAAAAGCAATTCATTAAAACTACAAAATCTTTGAAAAGGTAGTTAAATAATTCCACGCTACATTGTACTATTTAAATTGCCCTACATGTTTACAACAGCTTTGGAGATCTAAATAAGCAATGGTAGCATATCTAAGCCAATGTTTTTCAAAAAGTGGATGGCATACCACTGGTGGAACAAAATATTTTAAGCAATTCAGAGACCAACATTGTTGAATGTTCTCGTCTGTAAAAATGTGCCCTCAGTGAACCATTTGTTTCTGTTTGCAAGCCGTTGTTCAGTAGCCTGCCACATCGAATCTGGATGACTTACTTTAACTAATGGGATATGGCAGAAGTGATGTGCCATTTCCAGACATAATACTTACGAAGACCTGACCCCTTCAACTTTTTTGATTTAGAAAAATCTGGGCCAATTAAGGAGTCTGGTTTCACTGCTAGGAGACTATGTGCAGAGACCATGTGAAAAAGACTTGCAGAGGCAAAGAAGCTCTGAAACCACATGGAGAGCTTGGCCCACCAACCCAGTGTCCCAGCTGAGCCCACAGTCCCATCTACCTCTGCCGAGCCACCTGTCACACAAATAAAGCCACCTTGGAGATTATAATTCAGCATCATCCATCTGTATCCACAAAACTGATGCTGAGTAAGACTAGAATGAGCATGCATGAACAATGACTTCACTGTACTAGTCAG
Source organism: Carollia perspicillata (assembly GCA_004027735.1). Taxonomy (NCBI): domain Eukaryota; kingdom Metazoa; phylum Chordata; class Mammalia; order Chiroptera; family Phyllostomidae; genus Carollia; species Carollia perspicillata. Next base: position 86,955 of record PVKM010001025.1, read on the forward strand.
TGGGGTGGTTGATGCCATTGAGTAATCACGTGTACTGTGTGGCCA
>PVKM010001026.1:0-41331 GCA_004027735.1 Carollia perspicillata
TTTTTATACTAAAGCCACAACCACTTCTTTCCAGGCAACAGCTGATTAGAGCAATGTAGACTTGTGACCCAGCTATTGGGAGCAAGGAGGTTCAATAATTCTCTGCTACTAGCTGGATTTCCTGGTGGAGGAGGGGTAGATATATTTGACCATTTGGACAAAAGATTAGAAAAGGTTGGTCTGCTTAAGGAAACACATAGCAGATACTAGCAAGGAGTGATGCTAGCAAGAACCCTGACGTCTATCTGGTTCTTAGTTCTAACTCCATCTGGAGGCCAAGCTCCACTCCTGCCCTTAGGTTCTTTGGTGCCCCTGTACTCTTATATTAAATTCTTCTCTTCTGCTTTAACTTAGTTCAAATTAATTAATATTTATAACTGAGAGTCCTAATTAATACACATACTAAAAAAGTTTTTAAAATGGTTATCGATCATAATAAACCTGAAGGGAAGCACAGCAAACAAGAATGTACTTTCTGAAAATAATGGCAGATAGCAGGTAAGAATTAGGAAATAAAACTGAAATCAGACTAGCAGTCTCATAGTTGTATTGTGAATGTACAAACAATTTGTGAAGTCAAAGCAGACAAAATGCTATTTGGAAATCAAGCTCAACACATGAGAACAAAAGTAGAATCTTTTACTTCAAAAATATAGACTTTTAAATTTTATATCAAAAAGAAATTACCGCTTTGTGAAAACACCAAGACATTCAGATAGAAATGTCCAATAATTTAAAATGTGAAAATGGAGATTGAAGAGTTAGAGATTAATTTTAAAATTCCCCCCAAAGCGGTGAATGATAATATAGGAGATTTTACTTCAAAAATGAAGCTACTGATTTTCTTTAAAATTCACCAAAAATGAGATGTACTAGCCCTGCCGTGTAGCTCCATTGGCTGGAACATTGTCAGATATGCCAAAGTCGTGGTTTTGATGCCTGGCAGGGGTGCATGCTGGGGGAGGGGGCAGCCAATGAATGCATGAGTGGGTGGAACAGCAGATCAATGTTTCTGTCTCCCCCCCACTTACTCTCCCTTCATAATAAAAAATTACATAGATCAATAAATTTGAAAAAATGAGACAGACTTTTGCTGGATGGAGAAGAGGTTAGATTAATGGATAGATATGTGATAAGAAAGTATAATAAAATGTTAATGGTAGAATTTAGGTGTTTGGTATATAAGTGTTTATTATAATATTAAACTGTGCAATACACTTAAATTTTTTTCAAAATAGTATGCTGGGGAAAAAAAAACTGTTGACACTATAATCCTAAAAGTACACTTCATATAGAGGGATTTGCCAAAACAGGAAGTATGAGACATCAAAATAAATGTGGAGTGAACTTTAGGCACTGACAACAATAAGTGGTTTAAACTGGAACTTCTGAACCAGTTGCCTCAGCTCTCCTTCTCATCACCTCAAAGGCCCAGGCAGGATTGAAGACTGTTTCCTAGCCTCCCTGTGGTCATGTTTTGGTTTTCTCTTAGCAACTCAGGCCAAAGAATCTAATTTCCTTTTATGTGAATTTCTAGAAATCTGCTTTCTTAAATTATAACATATGAATCTGCTCAAACACTATGGCAATCTTTTTCCTAAGATTCCAATCATTTCCAATTCTTTATTCTTGATCAGAATTAAGTCCAAAGAAACAGTTGTCCTTTATTTCTACCTGCATCCACTGAGATAAATGAAGAATGTATTACAAAGCTCTCTGACTCATTAAAACTCTGTTCTAAAATGTGTCTTAAGTAAATTTTTAAGGACTGAATTATAAAAAGTTTATCATGATCTTTATAAGAGAAAACTGGAAGCAAATACAATATAGTCCTCATTAAATCTATAGTACCTACATATAATACCATACTTGTTTAGTCACTGAAGATGTTAACACATTAACATTTCTTGACATGGCAAGTTATGCACAAGACAGTGAGTGAAAAATGGTTTAAAGACATCATTACAGCATGACTTTATACACACATCATATCTGAACAATGCCAAGATGCCACAGTGGCTCTTAGTTAGTCTGGCTGTTTGCCTTCATTTTATCATTTTTTTTCCACAACAAAAATATACAACATTTCATAATAAATTACTTGTTCTTTCATTTTTTATAATTGTAAAATAACTGCCAGATTTTCTGCTGCTATCAGAGTAAGACTTCTAAAAGCTATCCAGATACTGAAGGCTCCCATCATTACTATAGCCAACTGCCACACCAATTTTATACTTTATTATACTGTCCATATTCTCCTACGCTAATTCTTCTGATTCTATTTTCATCCAAATGTTCCTACCCCCAGACTTAAGAATTTTTGCATAACATCTTGACATAGAATGGTACTCTCCCAACCCTGAGAATCTATGTTTTTTTAAATCAAGTTGCCCTTCCATTGCTGCGCCAGTCACCATGCCTCTGTTATAGTACCTAGCACCTTGCAGTAATAGAAGACACATCAGTCTTATGTGGTAGACCTGTAAGTCCCAGAAGGCAAAAATTAATGTGCTAATCCTCCCTAGTGCTTAGCATATAGGTAACTCTGAATAAGTTGTCAAAAAACTTGGATGGATGAAGTTTCAAACTGGTGAAGCAATGGCAAGACAGCATCTAGCTGTTTTAAATGAATTAAAGGCTCCAAGCCTAACAGATATAACATGGCACAATACTTAACAGTATGATTTTAGAGTTAATATTCAAAATATGAGAAACCATGGGGAAGAGGTGACAGACAATAACCAAATGCCTCCTCCCACAATTTAAAAAAAAAAAATCCCCAAAACAATAGACTCTGAAGCCTGGTGGTAAACAAGCAAAGCTCTTCCAGAGAATAGCACAGGATGGGTGTGAGGGCTAGATAACGTGGCTTGAATAAGAGATCATGCCTAACACAGAAGAGATAGTAAATTAGAAGCTGAGGTTTAAGAGATACAGATTTTAAACAGTGGTTGGGGGTGGGTGTTATGAACTGACTCCAGCTACATTAGTCTCTTTGTTATCCTCGTAATAAGTCACATGGGTGCCTTCCCCTTAGGGTATTTGCACACACTATTCCTCTGCCCAGATCACTCATTCAACTAGATATTCCCCATAACTAAACTTTCTCATCTCCTTGAAATATTTGCTCAATGTTCTCCAGTGACTTTCTACTTGAAATGCAAACCCAACTTCCCTACCCTGCTCTACTTTTTCTTTTTTCAACACTTAAATAATTTAATTATTTATTATGTATTGGGAATCACCCTGCCTGGTTTCAGAAGCTGTAACCTCCCATGGCTAAGGCTAAGTAAAGAGACCTCAGGACCATAAGCCACTAAGAAGACAAAGCTTATCTTCCTGGCAGGGGCACCACCTCTGCCCCCTTTTACTTCACCATGCTTGGCCCAGGGCAGATGACTGGTTAGCCAACAGATGGGTAAGATTCCTCAAGGGAGGGAGGACCTAAGACAGGCACTGTCACAAAGGGGCTCTCAGGGAAGAACTTGGGGGGCTACAGAAAAACGGGATGATGGACCCTCACCCCTTAGCTTTGACATAGCCTGAGTCTTCTTTCTGTCTGCAAGAAGTCTCCTAATCTCTTGGCTGCCTTACTTCCCTTGCCTGACTTAAGCCTGAAACAATGCCAGAGGGAGGTATAGCTCTGGGCAGGAACAGACGGTTCCCTGGGCAATCAGGCCTAAGAAAGAATGCATAAAATCCTGTGAAACCTGCTTTGCTGAGACTGTCCTCAATTTTCTGATAAGGGTCCACCCATGAAATGAGTTTGTTTCCCAAAATTTTATAGCCCTTTAGCTAACTGACCCTGACCCAGAAGAAGCCCTCATAGTTCTCTGAATGTTATCTATTGTTTGATCATTACTGCCTGAGCATAACGAGTGAGAACCTTCCTTGATATAATGCTCCCAGAAAGCAATAAAAGCCTGTCCAGGCAAGGATTGGGGCTCTCTCTCACTCAGAGAGTGGCCATGCTGTCCCTTTTCTCCTCCTGACTTCTGCAGTTCATGTGAATTTGTTTGTTGCATCCACAACACCGTGGACACCTCTGGCTGGAGTCCACATCAATTACATTTGGTAATTTATTTCACCCCTAAGAATGTAAGCTCCATAGGCACAGAGATCTTTGCTCATGTTGTTCACTGATATAACCCAAACACCTAGAACACAAGTAACTGATAAATTCTTGTTGAATGCACAAAATGGATATGAGAAAGATTACAAAGAAAAAGCGAACAAGGCTTGGTGATATCAGTACAGTATCAAGGAAAAAGCTCTAGACTTGAAATAAAAGATCTGGACTCAAATCAAAGCTCTACCACTTACTAGATAGAGAGTATTTTCTGGGAAGGGTCTACAAACCTCAGTTGCTGATCTGTAAAATGAGTGGTTGAGATCAGATAAGATAAACAGGAGCAGGAGGGTGACTAAAAATTATTCATTTGAATAATTCAAAAGACAGTTTAATATTAACAAAAAGGAATGAAAAGTTCAGGAGTAAGGTTTGGAGGATGTGATCACAGGAGTAGTACTAATACTAAGAGAAGAAAGAAATCTAGAAAAGTAACTTCATTTGGAAACAAAAAGGACAGATTATGAGTTAGGTTTCAATCTATAGTTGTGCTGTCCAACATGATATCACTAGCCACATATGCATATTTAAATTTTAATTAATTAAAATTAAATAAAATTTAAAATGCAGCTACTCTGTCACACTAGTCATATTTCAATGATTTAAGGGCCTTAATGGCCACACATGTTTAGTGGCTACCATATTGGACAGCGCAGATTACAGACCACTTCCATCACCACAGAAAGTTCTAGTGGACACCTCTAATTTATAAAATTTGAGTTGACAGCAGAATAGAATTCAAGTAGGTGTCATTTTAATATCCCTGATACTGGATTCCTGTAGAGCTTAAACATCTTTTGAAGAAAGGCAAAACCAACCACATTATCAATCTGAGTGGGAGTTGCAAACTGCATATAACAAATTAAACAATTCATATTATTTGTTTCCAAGGGTCTGGGATGCAGGAACATTCCCCACCTGGGGTATAAAGTCCCAACATGGCAACTATAAATAGAATTTGGAGAGTCCCAGTGAAGCTGCTGGCAAGAATTTGGTCATCATTATGGCGAAAACCTCTGATATGCTGGCCAGGCCAAATACTACATGCAATACAAAAGTTTTCTTAGTGAGTGACAAGATAATAACTACAGCTCCAAATCTCACCCAAGAGGCAAACCTCTCTTGCCAAAAGCAAGCACAGTTACCTAGAATGTTAACAGCATTCTTTAATGAGTAAGCATATTTCAACCACAGAAAGATTCAGAATGAAATATAAAAATACTGAAAGGAATCAAAGCCAGATGTTAATTTTTGTTTTAAAAGGCTAAATAAAAATTGATCTTTTATATATTTACAAAATTTAAGAGAATGACTGACTCGTAACAATTTTTAAAATGTGTAACTGGGTAATAATTTGAGACATGATATTAAGCTGAAATCCTTAAGCTCAGAAATAACATTTGAACACTGCAAAGAATCACTGTGTTTACAAATTCGATGGATGTCAACAGATATATTTTCCTCTTTTTTTGTAACATTACAATAGCTTTTTAAATAACTAACAAAATCCAAAACCAAGGCATAAAAATGTCACATACTTAACTGACATTTACTATGACTTTTTAAGAATCTAAAACTGCATTCTGAAGCAAGATCAGAAAGGAACTGTTTATGGAATAATATGCACTTAAAGAAAAACAGAGAGTCCAAAAATAAACAGAAGGGTTTGAGTAAACCCTCCAAACTCTCCTCAGCAACTTCTAATAAGAATATGTGTTCCCGGACAGAAATAATTAGAATCAACTCATAGGAAACCATAACAGAAGTGCAATGGGTTTTAGCCAGTCAGCCCTCAAAGTGTCCACATTCTTCAGGACTCTCTAATCCCTTTTCTGTTTCACCCCCCCCGACTCCCCTTGGCATTCAATCACATAATTTCAAGTATCATTTAATGCTCTAACTTCCAAACCCAAATCCATTCTTTCCTCTCTATTCTCATTGTCATCATCTTGGTATAATCCTTCATTTTTCCCACTCATTCTGCTACAATAGCCTACTCTAACTGATCTCCTTAGGTCATCTTCATCCTTCTCCAATCAATTCTTAACACTCAACTGGAGTGATTTCTCTCAAAACCCAAACCCATCTGATCGTGTTCCCTTCCAGGTCAATTCTTTCAAGGGTTCTCCAACATGTACTCCCTTTAGCTACTTCATTCTTCCTCATCACATTCAACATTATCTGACATTTAGTACTATATAACTTGTTTGGTCACTATCTCCACTCCAACTAGAATGTAAGTCCATAAGGGCAGATTTTGTTCACTGCTACATATTGCATAGTAAGCACTCAAACTGAATAAATGAGTGAATGAATAAGTGAATGAATGAATGATGATCTATAGGTCATGACCTGCAAGGGCCCTTCTCTTTTCACTCTACTCCCATCTCTGCCTATGCTGAATTGTTTAGTTACGTAAATACAATATGTGCTTTCATGCCCCCTTGCTTTGCCATATGCTGTTTATTTCCTTTGCCTCACCATCCAATCAACCTGCCACACTATCACCCATGTTTTAAAATTGTCTCCAGAAAGCTTACCCTGGCCCCCTAGACAAAGTGTATCACTTTCCTTTGTGCTGCACCTGTACCTGTATCTACAGTAGCTTGGCTCAAACTGTACCAGAATGTGTATCTCCCTTGCTAGATTCTGAATTCTTTGAGGTCAAGGTCTATTATTCACCTCTTTGCCTCCAGTGCCTGGAACAATACTTGTCATAAAGCAACTACTCTATAAATGTTCTGTAGATTAATATATGTGTGACTCAAGTGTTAAGAGGAATGAAAACAAGGAGTTTCAAGAAGTCACTCTTCCAATTCCACGATGATAACCAGCCATGAGATAAAAGAATTGTGACCAATGACATCATCCAAGGTAATGAAAGGAGTTATACAAACAATACACATCACCAAACAATTCCGAAACAACTGACATACAGTCCCATTCACACTTTATTAGATATGCATGCTGGCTCCTCCTTGCTCCATCACTTGCCTTCCGTAAAAGGAAGACCTGGGTTCCACATGAACAATGTATTAAGTAGATCACTCTCTGAGGAAGTTACTGTGCTCCCTCATATTTTAATTCAAACTTCAAAACAGTTTCATAGAACTAGATTTTAAAACTAACTACGCCTAGCCCTGAACCAGAGGCCAAACAGAGCTTTCTGCTCTTTGTAATCTATGCCATCAATGGGTTACACCTGTGCCTTCAAACAATGGAAGAGTCTCACAGGGGACCCCAGACCAACCACCTGCACCCATGGAAGCCTCATCCGTTATCCCAAAGTGCCTTACAAGACTTACTATTTTTCTCTAAATACTGTAGACCAAGGCCCCTAACTCCAACCATAAGGAATACACCTGATCTACCTACTTAGTTCTAAGAGTGCAAACCTGCATGTAAATGTACAATCTCTCACAGTTGCATACCAATGAACAGACATCAAGGTACGTGAAGTCATTTAGAAAACTTAAGTTTTAAATCTTGTGATGACACAATATAGTATCAAGTGAAGCCAGAGGCCAAGATATGATCCTTGATTCCCCATCCTCCACCATTCAGTAACCAAGTTATGGAAAACTTACCTCTTATTTTTTTTCAAATAGGCTTCCTATTCCCAATAGTAGCATTTCTCATTGGGATAACAGTCTTCTAATTGGTCTCCCTGTCTTTGGCCTCAATGAAAAAACTGCATCTACCATTTGTTGAGGGATTATGTAACCAGCATTGCACTAAGCACTTAATCACTTTATATTTTTCAATTCTCATAGCAACGATGCCACGCAGGAATTACCATCCTCATTTTCACAGACAGGGGAACAGAAAGAAGCTCTGAGAGGTTAAGTGACTTGCCTAAGTCATGCAGCTGGAATTGTGTAGTAAAAATTCAAATTCAGGTCTATTTTTCCATGTGCTTAACGTTCTTCAATTCAGTCCCCAATGTGGCCTTTCCAAAAGGTAGATGTAACGTTTTACCTCATATAAAATCCTGCAAACAAGACCCTTCTCTCTAGCCTCATCACCTGTCATTCTCACCGCTTTCTGTCACACTTTACTCCCAGCAGTTCCCTAACTTGTCTCACTGCTTTATGCATGAACACACTTTTTCTGCCAAGAACACTTTTCTCGTTTGGCAGGCTGCTTCCAACACAAACTTCAAGACTTACTTAAACAATCTGTATTCTGAAAAGCCTTTGCCCTAATAGATACACACCCAAAACTGGGTAAAGTGACCATTTGGTATGGTTACCAGCTAGTTTCTTATCACACTGTATTAGAACTTTATTTTACTAAGGCTATTAGTTCCTTAAGAGTAAACAGTGCATTTTTAAATCTCTGTATTCCTAATACAACGAGTATGTAGGAGAGGAAGGACTCAATGAATGTTGAATTGATGAATTCACGAGAAGCAGTACAGCTTAAAAACTTGACCCCAAAATTAATGTGATGTGCTTTTGCATTCTAACCCACCACGCAGAATACCTGCCAAGCCTGCAGCAGCCTTGTAAAATCTTTTTAATTTCATCATCTGTAAAATGGGAGAGAACTGCACCTACCCCATTGTTTGGAGAGAGGAGTAAAAGAAATAACAGATTTAGCACAATCTCCGGTACACTGACAGCATTAAACGTTAGTGGCATTTTTTTCACTCTCAAAGTTCAGTACACTGACAAAGCCACATCTCAGAGAACAGCCTCCTAGCAGCTTCCATTAGAGCTTAAGATTTCTTCAAAAAGTCAGAAGTCAAGATCTTTCACCTTATGTTTACAGAAGAGCTTGGTAGCTACCACCACACCCTATAATCACTAACTAGTATCTGAAATTTATTGCTTCTTTCCCACCTCTTGGTTTCTTCCATCAAAGTCGAAGGCCCTGCCCCTAAGCAAGAAGAAACATACCCCACAGAAACCCGTCAGTACCTTCTTCCACTTCTCCTTTGCGGGAGTTACGAGAGAGATCCATCATCTAGTACAAACTTAAATCTCCTCGAAGGATCAAAAGAGAACCCCTTCTATCCATTCCTAGATCTTGGCCCCCACCGTATTAATTCAAGATAGATAATGAATTAACCATGGAAAAGGGTCCCCTTGAAGGCTTCCCCAGTAACAGTGCTTCAGGTCTGTTACTCTCAAATACTGACCCAAATCCACCATTCCATCCTGCCCACTTCCTGACAGAGTCCAGGATCTCGTCCACTCTCTCTTGAAAGAAATGGACCAGTACCTTCAGGGACCGAACTGCCTTCCGCCCACCCGTCACCTCCCGTACCACGTCGCGTGTTCCCTCCCGCAGGGCGCGGCCTGGCACCGCGCTGGCGGCTCGCTCCACCGTGCCGCTACTCACCGCTTCTTGGGGATGGTGCCCGACTCCTGCGCGGCGGGAGTGGCCGTGGGCGCCGCTGTGGCAGGAGACGCGGCTCTCCGCGCTTTGCACTCATTGGTACTCAGACCCTGCTGGGGCCGGCCCAGCAGATGGCCGGAGAGAACACGCAGCCTCCGCCCCGCACGGTCCCGGTCCAGGTCCCGATCCAGGTCCGCTGTAGAGCCTGAGGCTGCGCTCGCGCCCGTCTCGCCGGCTGCAGCCACCGCCTCCGCCATGGCTTCCGCCTTGTGCCGCCGTCTGGGACCGCTGGGCGCGGGTGAAAGGTCACTCAGAGCGGCGCTCGGCGCGACCATTCGCTGCGGCGTATCCCGGCAGCCACCGCGGCGACTGGGCGGCCGGCGCCTCGCGCCTGGAGCAGTACATTCTCTGCTCCCGCCCACCCCGCCAGCCCGCCTCTGCTGTCACGCCTCTGACTGTGTGCACCTGCCAAGCAGGTGAGTTTGAACTGCCCCGGTCTGCCCCAGCTCCTACTGGGCTGGGCCAGGACCCAAACCACAAATACCCCTAACTTGACCAAGTATCACCCTAGGTCATGTCCTCAGTGTGGCTTGGGCCTCCAGAGAAACCTTGGTGCAAGAGGCTTGGCGCTGCTAGACCTGGTAGAACCAGCTGCATCCTTTACCTGAACACATTCATACTGCCTCACCTCTGCCCCCAATCCCTGCAGGTCACTAAAGTAACTCAGAACTGACGCATTGCCTGAACCATTACAGCTATCATTTTCTGATTGCCTACTTTGTGCCTCCCACTGTGCTTGAGGCCAGATCTCAAGTAGATAATCCTCATTGTATCTACTTGATGAAAAAGATGGAAAAACTGAATCACAGAGACACTAACTCGCTCAAGGTCGGTCATGTAGTTAAGAAATGCTAAAGCTGAGTTGCAATCTAGGTTCTTTTTCCATTCTTGCCAGGCAGTATTTTAAGGTACTGATAAATTTACCCAACACTGTTACTAAGATTCCTTGCTTATCTACAAATTGACTTCATTTTTGGAGAATGGTACTTGGTGAAATTAGGAAGATCTCATAGGACAGTGCTCCATAGCCATTTTCAGCAATGGATTGGATTGCAGAGCTAACCATCAGAAGTCAAGTTCCTTTTTGCATAATGCACAATGCAAAGATGTCTTAGAAATAGTAAGGGAAAGTATTTCCATAAGGATTCCAAGACCAATGAAGTCTCCTACTTTCTGAATAACCATCTTCTTTGTAACACTGGCTCTTGTGAAAAAATTGAGGAGTTATATGATTAATACAAAAGAACACCTAAGTACTGGAAAAATTCAGGCAATAGGAGGGCTTGATTTTTATGCCAGATCTTTAGATCTTAAGAGATAGTTAAGCATTAAATATCTGGTCTAGCTCTAGAATGGGTGAGCCCAACTGCTGCTTCTAACATTGTACTCTTTTAGAGGAAACCATTGGACTGAAGAAAAAGGACAGGAGGAAGAGTAAATTGCTGAGTGCTTTAAGGAACAAGCCTTCTCAAGTTCAAGAGTTCAGCAACTGTAGTTGTCAAGGTTCTCACACCCTTTCCAGATGTTACTAGAACAGTGTTAAAACACCAACTAGTTAGTATCTTTGCTTGCAATCATGTAAAATTAGATTTCTTGCCAAAATGCTGTATAAACAATATAGAATCTTTTGTGACAGGTCTGTTCATTTTTGCTTGAGTCCCAGAGAGCTCAATCTAACACCACTGGCATACTTTAAATGTTAATGTAGTTAATTGATTTCTTCAGTCTTGTCCGAATTGAGGTATGGACAAGCTTCTGCTGATTCTCAGGAGGCAAATTTATAAATTTTGCAGATATCAACAGAATGACAAAAATTCTTTTCTCCTGAGTGATGAAAAGCTTGATGTAAACTAAAACTATGAACCAGTGGAAAAACTACTGATTTGTATTGCAAATATGTGTAGAGTGATGAAAAATATATAAACAGTAAAAGCATCTGTCGAAGCCTACTAAGTACCTAATTCATTACTTCTGTGCTATGAGAAGCAAAAGCATTTAAGCCATTGACTCACTCATGTGGTATAATCAGGCTAATTAGGTATTAAAATACATATGTGGGAAAAAACTGTGATGTTACTGGGTAGAATAAGTGTGATGCAACTGACCTGGATGAAGGGTTTTCCGCCCCTTCTTCTTTCAAGAGCAAAGCCAAAACAGAGTGCCCTGAAATTTATTTCATGCTACTTAAGAGGAACAAATGTTTCATTTGAAGCATGGTCCTTTAAGAGGCTTATGATTCCCACAAAAAGCAAAACCTCAGGGAATATCACGTTCAGAGGGCCTCAAAAAACCTGTTCCTTCTGAGTCCTGGAAACGCTTGTTTCCACATCCCTTGTACTGATAACCTGGATCCCAGTGAAGAGCTGACCACATCCGCAGAAACAAGGGATGAACCAATGGCATGTGGAATTTTAAATGGAGTGAATTTATTTGCATGTCTGTTCTACTATGTAACACAAAAATTCTAAATAGGATAGATTAACTCCTAAAATATGCACTAAATTTTTTTACTGCATTGATTTTTATTACTGATCTTCAGGGCTGCTGAGCAATGCACGAATAAAGGAATTATTGAATTTTCACACATATTTTATTATAAAATGCAACAGAGAAAAGTGAAATAAGTCACAAATTATCACAGATCAAACACCCATGTAACTTCCATTTAGGTTGAGAAATTAAACAGTTCCAGCACCTCTCTAGCTGCCTTGTGCCCTCTCCATCACTTAATCCTCACCACCTGAGAAAAGTAACCACTGTCCTGAGTTTTATGGTATGCATTTTCTTGTTTTTCTTTACAGTTTTAACAGTTAAGCCTGAATGCCTTATTTGTTTGTTTGCATTTATATAAATGGATTCATAAAGTATGTTCTTTGGTGTCTGGTTTCTTTCACCTAACAAATACGTTTATGAGATTTATCCATATTGTTACACGTAGTTGTAATACATTCATTTTCTTTGCCGTATAGTATTCCATTGAATGTATATACCAGGGTTTACCTGTTCTATGATTAACGAACATTTATTTCCATTTTGTGGATGAAGTTTCTATGAATATTCTTGCATATGTCTCTAGGTAGACATAGATTAAATTTTATTGAGTACCCACTTTAGGAGTGGAACTGCTGGGTCATAGAGTATGCATATGTTTAATAAATAAAGAAATGAGAAACTGTTTTCCAAAAGGATTGTACAAAACCTACTATCTCAGCAGAACATGAAAGTTTCCATTATTCTAAAATGTGTTAATGCCAGTCTAGTAGTTTTAGCTTTTATACTCATATACTATCATGAGTATACTCAAAATGAGTATACTCATATACTATTATTAGCTGGTATACCCATATACTCATATAAGATACTATTATCTTAACATGGATTTAATTTGCATTTCCCGATTACTAATGAGACCAAGTGCCTTTTTTGTATGTTTGTTGATCATTTGTATATCCTTATTTGTGAATGTGTAATGAAGATAAATCTCCTATATTACCTTCTAGAAGTCTTAATGTTTTTCTTTCACATTTATACCTACAATTTACCTGGAAGTGACTTTTTCTTATGGTTTAGATCAGATTTCTTTTTGCCCTTCTATATGAATATCCATTGTCTCGGCACTACCTGTTGCAAACATCTTATTCTGCATTGTCACTTTTATCATAAATTGTGTCCATATAGCAGTAGGCTATTTCTGGGTTCTCTGTTCTATTCTATTGGTCTATTACCTACCTTATGCCAGTAAAACACTGTTTTAACTATTGAATACATATTCTTTTAGATTTTCTATATACACTTATATCATTTGTGAATAACAGTTGATTTCTTTCTTCACAATCCTTGTACTTCTTTTCCTTCCTTTACAAACCTGTACAGTACTTTTTTCTTGCCTTATCCAGCAAACTAGGAGCTCTAGTACAGTGTTGAATAGAGGTTGCAATGATGGCACCCTTATTTTGTTCCTGATTTCAAAGGGAAATTTCTCAACATTTTAGCATTATTTGAAGTAGGTTGCTTTTTTAAAAAAATAAATCTTATAGAACATAAACACCTCTGTGTTTATTGTAGCATTATTTACAATCCCAAAGATATGGAAACAGACCAAGTGTCCATCAATAGATGAGTGGATAAAACAACTATGGAACATTTACACAATGGAGCCATAAAAAAGAAGAAAATTTAACCCTTTGCCACAGCATGGATGGACCTGGAGAACATTATGCTAAGTGAAATAAGCCAGTCAGAGAAAGACAAATATCATCGGTTTTCACTCATATGTGGAATCTAATGAACAAACTGAACTAGCAAGCAAAATAGAGACAGACTCAGAAATAGCAGGCTGACAGCACGGGGGTGGGGGGCAGGGATTAAGAGGTGAAGGGGTTGAGGAAAAAGGACTCATGGACATGGACAAGCCTGTGGTGATTACAGGGAGGTTGGGGGTATAAGGAGGATAAATGGTAATTAAAAATACAATAAAAATGTTTTGAAAAATAAAATAAACCTTATATCAAATTAAGCAACTCCTCTTCAAATCCTAGTTTTCTGAGAGTTTTTATCATAAATGGATTTTGAGGGTGGAGTAGTGGGGAGAAAATGCAGACAACTGTAATTGAACAACAATAAAGTAATTTATGGGGAAAAAACAAAAAACTAAAAATAAATAAATGGATTCTGAGTTTTATCAGATGATTTTTCGTGCATCTTTTGAGATCGTGACATGTTTTTCTCCTTTATTTTGTTAGTGTGGTAAATTACATATATTGGTTTTCGCTTGTTCAGCCAACCTTGCAATGCTGTCATAAACCCAACCTAGTGAAGATGTGTTGGCCTTTTTATATATTACTGAATACAGTGTATTAAATGTTTGTTTAAGAGTCTGTGTCTATGTTTATAAGTAAGGTTGCTCTATTATTTTCCTTTTCAAATAGGAACATGCCAAGTTCTGGCCTCATGAAACAAGCTAGTGAGGACTCCTTTGTTTTCTAGTCTCAGGAATATTGTATGTAAGATTGATTATTATTTCTTCCTTAAATATTTGTTAGAAATCACCAAAGAAACAGTCTGAACCTTGAGTTTTTTTATGGAAAGGTGTTTATTTACAAATCAGTTTAATGTTATTCAGATTTTCTACTTGTTTCAGTTTTTGACCATGTTTTTCTAACAAATTACTTTATTTACATTTTCCAATTTATTGACCAAGTTTTTCATAGTATCTTATGTTATCTAGCATGTTAATGTCTACAGAGTCTGTAGTGTGCCCTACTTCTCATTGCCAACATGGGTTATTTTATTCCCTCTCTCTCTCTCTCATTTTAATCAGTTTTCCAGGCACTAATCAATTTTATAACTTTTTTGAAGAACCACCTTTTGACATAGTTGATCCTATTTTATGTATGCTTTCTCTTTTTATTAATTTCTGCTATTACTTGTCATTTGCTATGTGCTACCTTTTTTCCCCTAATTTCTTGAAATGCATGCTTAGCTCAATTGATTTTTCAGGCTTTTGTGCGTGTGTGTGTGTTTGTTTTTTGATACATGTGTTTAGGGCTAGAAATTTCTCTCTAAGCCATTAATTTAATTTGTTCAACTTTCAATAATAGTAATTTCATTATTATTCAGTTCCATACTAGTATCCTTTTGTATTTGGAAAGGACAATAAGTGTTCTTTCTCATTTTGAGGTACATTGTTACCCAAACACAAGTTTGGCCTAATGGTTGCTTTGTTCGAGTTTTTTACACCCTAACTGGTACTTCATTTATTTTATCAGTTATGAAGTATGTTAAAATCTCCCACTATTATCATGAGTTTATTTATTTTTCCTGTACTGCTAATTTTTCCTTTCTGTACATTAAAGCTATCTATTAGATATTGCAAAATTATTACCATATTTTGCTGTGTATAATGCACTCCTGTGTATAATGTGTACCCACATTTTTGGCCCAAACTTTCAGGAAAATAATGTTTCATTTTAATTTTTTAATTCAATTTTTTATTTACTCATACTTAGAAATAAACCAATTATCATATTCCAAGGTATTATGTTGCATATGGATATCATTATTACTTTCTAGAGTTACACTTTTAATACATAAGCATAAATAAAAGAATTAAAAACATGTATGTAGATACAGAATTGGTACTACCCATGTGTAATGTACATCCTTATTTTTCCCTCAAAAATTTGGGCAAAATTGCACATTATACACAGCAAAATCAGTACATTTTACATATGTTATATATATTATATAGTTACTAAATATCCCTCTTCTAATAATGACCATTTTTGTCTTCAAGTTTAGCTACACCAGCTATGTGTGGCTATGTCTGCCCATCTGTCTCGATGGTCCTGTCCTATAACTTTCACTCTTTCTGTATCCACATATTTTAAACATGTTTCTTGTAAACAGCTTTTAGTTGTTTTCTTTTAAGCAGTCTGAGCATAAAATCCTGAATCCATTTAGCCCATCAAATTTAATTGACTTGCTGATACATCTAGCCAAGAGCACTAGCTTCATGGCATGTGATATTTCAGCTTGAAAGGCACCAGTGATATACAGGGAGGAACTGAAATGTCTGGCAACAAGGTGTGAGCTGGGGGACAGCTTTTTCCCAGCCAGAAAGGCAGGCAGGGGCCATTGTCCCTTTTCTGAACCCTTCTCCCACAGAGCCACAGAGCCAGAAGAGGGAGCCATATCTGAGACTCCATCAACCTAACACTGTTTGCCCCGCCCTGGAGATCCCCAAGCCTCCATCCCACCCAACTTATAACTATTAACAGTGGCTTTTCCATATGAATGTCTGGTCTTGGCTCATGCTTTACATCTTCCTAAATCCTTTGAAAATCAACAGCTGGCTTCAGTGAGCCCCCAATCCCTGTACCTCTTGCTAAGTGGTCCCAGGCATATTGCTAGCTAGCATCAGTCAGCCTAGGTTCACAATTTAGCTTTGCCTGGAAATCTCCAAGCCCAGCATAAGTAACTGCCATCTCAGATTGCTTTATAGCTCAGGCAGGGTGGACCCAGTCAAAACACAGGTGGGGCTGACCATGGCCTGTACCACCCAGGAAACCCCAGGGCCAGTGCACTCAGTGGACAGCAATAGAACCAGAGCACCATTACCCTGTAGCTCAAATCCTCCATGGAGGGCGGAGGTGGTGATATGTGGTCAAAGCCAGTCCTTGCAACTGATAGGCCTGGGTAAATCCCTCCCATTGACCTGCCAACAGCAACCAAGGCTCAACTACAAGAGGAGGGTGTACTCAGTTCACATGGTGGGCACACCTCAAGTACCCAGCTTGGGTGATAGGGGAGGCTGGACCCTACAGGATACCTACTTCATTAGGCCATGCTATCAAAACAGAGAGTCATATCAGTTCTACCTAATACATGCAAAGAAACACAGGGAGGATGCCAAAATGAGGACACAAAGAGACATGGCCTAAAGGAAAGAACAGATCAAAACTCCAGAAAAAGAACTAACAAAATGGAAATAAGCCATCTATAAGATGCAGAGTTCAATACACTGGTTATAAGGATTCTCAAGGAATTTAGTGAGGACCTCAGTAGCATAAAAAAGATCTAGTCAGAAACAAATGATATACTAATTGAAATAAAGAACAATTTATAGGGAAACAACCATAGAGAGGATGAAGTCAAGAATTGAATCAATGATTTGGTATATAAAAAATCAAGAAACAACCAATCAGAAGAACCACAAGAAAAAAGAATCCAAAAAATGAGGGTAGTGTAAGCAGCCTCTGGGACAACTTTAAGTGTTCCAACATTTGCATCATAGGGGTGCCAAAAGGAGAAGAGAAAGTGCAAAAAACTTGGAAATCTATTTGAAAAAAATAATGAAATTAAGTTCTCTAATTTGGTGAAGGAAGTGGACATGCAAGCCCAGGAAGCACAGAGAGTCCCAAACAAGATGGATGCAAAGAGGTGCACTGCAAGGCACATCATAATTAAAATGCCAAAGGTTAAAGATAAAGAGAGAATCTTAAAAGCAACAAGAGAAAAACAGGTAGAAAAACCTATAGGGGAATTCCCATAAGACTGTCAGCTGATATCTCAAAAGAAACTTTGCAGGCTAGAAGGGATTGGCAAGAAATAAAGTCATGAAAAGCAGTGACCTACAGCCAAGATTGCTTTACCCAGCAAAGCTATCATTTAGAATCGAAGGGCAGATAAAGAGCTTCCCAGACAAGCAAAAACTAAAGGAATTTGTCATCAAACTATTATTATATGAAATGTTAAAGGGACTTATTTAAGAAAAAGAAGAAGACCAAAACTATGAACAATAAAATGGCAATAAATACATATCTATCAACATTGAATCTTAAAAGCAAACTGAGCAAACAAGAAGAACAGAAACAGAAGAATGGATATGAAGAGCATTTTGATGGTTTCCAGATGGGAGTGGGCATGGGAGAAGTACAAAAAAGTAGTTACAGAATAGCCATGGGAACGTAAAGTAACTTATAGCAAATGGAGTAGCCAAAGAGCTTATATGCATGACCTATGGACATGAACAATGGTGTGGGGATTGCCTGAGGGAGTGGGGGGTCTGTGTGGAGGAGGGAAAAGTGGGAAAAATTTCGACAACTGTAATAGCATAGTCAATAAAATATAATTTTAAAAGAATGTGATTCCTACATGTCAAAATCAAATCTCCGTGTCCAATTCACATATGAACAGAAATATAATTCTTACAAATGGAGTAGATAAATTTAGTGTCACTTTTGTGATATAACATGATTAAGTTACTTTGTTAAATCAAACTTATTCCCATATTTTAGGCTTACAAAGTTAATGTTTACCATTGCATTCAGGTCAGTGGCAAATAGTTAACAAGATGTCCTGGGGCCAGTTGAAAGCTACTTTGAATCAGATGTTTGAAATGACCTATTAACCACCCATGCCGTGTTTCCACTATACCCCTAAATTTGCTACTTAAAGGAGCAATATAGATTTTTGAAATCTACTTTTTATACTTCTGACTTATTAAATGACTATATTTTCAAGCAAAGATAGATGGTAGCTTCTTCATGTTCTTACTTTTTCTTTGTTTCTTAACACTCCCCTTTCTTTTTGTTTCTTTCTTTTAGACGTACCTTTTTTCATTTTCCGTGTTCCAACCTGGGTCAATATAGTGCAGGGTTAGAGAGGTGAGCAGTGGAAGTATACACAATCAGTAAAATGAACAATAAAATCAATTCATGAGCCAAAATACCAAGTTGTGGGAAGACAAGGCTAATGCCAGGAGATTCCCTCAGGAAACATAACCCCAAAGAAAGCCCTGTGTAGAATCACTGACAGCCAGGCTGCAAGGCAGAAATGTAAGAACAGTCTTAGGAGGCCAGCTAATTCTGCTAATTTCTTGTCTTTTTGAAGTATGTTCTTTAAGACATTGTGTGACACTCTAAATATAGTCTTCGAACTGTATCCTTGATCCAGCTAGTTTCAAGCTTGTGTGCAAAGTAACGGTGTATGTGAAAGTGTTAAAGAATTGTTCATTTCTGTTTTGAAGGCATTCAAATATCAGGGGCTGTGAGCACATTCATTCCTTATTTCTTAATGAAAATGCCAAAGCTGCTAGTATAAAAGTTACATCTGCTTTTATGTGCTAGGGGAGTGGAGGGGACAGAGTTGAAATTCACATTACTAAAACTTAGTTATAGTCAGTTCTACCATTTTATTTTTATGATAAACAGATGACCCATAAGCAGCTTTTAAGCCCATCCATTTAATCACAGTTCAGGTTGGAAGAAGTTGCCTGCGTTGAGTAGGGTCATAGGATGAGCCCCAGGGGAGCAGGCAGGAGGCTGGTAGAGGGATGAACATCAAGGAATCTCCTACAGGGAAGCAGTGCACCAGCTGGAAAAACATGACACCAGTTGCAATAATAATCTGGGAGAGATCTAGTCCCCGCAGCAGCCAGGGGTTCTACAAAAGGAAGGGGAAGATGTCTGAATGAGCCACTTTCTGTGCTAGTTCTGGGTGGCACTTACAAAGCACCAGAGGTCAGGAAAATCACCCTCAGTGGCTACCCACTGACTTGCCCTTTTGCACTTTAGCTGCAAGTACATTTGCAGTCACAGGAAGAACCATCCCAAGGGAATCTGTTTATTATAACCAACCCATGGATCTTCCAGCTTCCCAACAGATCTTAAAATGTCAGGAAAAACATTGCAGAAAACCAGAACTCAGGATGTGAAGACATAAACTCACCATAAAAATGCATGAAAATTGTTTTATCTTACAAGAAATTATAAAATATAGGTTGATGACCAGTTATGCAACTTGCCTAAAATAAACGCATATTTCAGTTAAATCACATTTTTTCTTAGAACCAGCTGGTGAGAACAAGAGGTAAGCTTCTGCTTCCCAGCTTTGAATATTAGATCATTACTACTTTGTCTTATGGAAGAATATGATGTTTTGGATTTGCATCCAAAGATTCCAGTGTAGGTGGTGACCCGGGAGACAGCAAGAAGATTGGAAAATCAAACAAAATGGAGAGCCCTAAAGCTGGGTGATGGCTACATGGATGTTCACAAACTCTCTAATTTTCTTTTTTACAGTTTCTAATGATTTTTATTGTTATTTTATTACAGTTGTCCTAATTTTTCCCCCTTTGCCCTCCTCCATCCATCCCATCCCCGGCCCCCAGCTCCCATAGTCAATCCCCACACCGTTGTTCAAGTCCATGGGTCATTCAAGAATGTTTTTTGACATTCCCTTTAGTCCCTTCCCTTTCTTTCCACCATCATGCCCCTCCCCACTCCTCTCTGGTCACTTTCAGTCTATTCTATGTTTCCATGCCTCTGGTTCTATTTTGTTCATTAAATCCCTCTTAATTCTGCCTTTTTCTGTTGGTCATACAGACCCAACCTAGAACATCATGGGCAGGGGGGACACAAGGATGTGAATTCCAGGAGGTAGGAATCACTGGGGACTATTTTGGAGGCTGGCTACAACATGGAAAATAAAAAAGAGAAATAACTCAAATATTAGAGATAAGATACGTGGAAATGGAGTTGCAAAGGTTATCTTTAAGTGAAGTTGGACCAGAATCCAACTGGGATAGTTTTGTTACTAAAGTAAAGAGGCAGTCAAATAATAACTTCTAATTATTTAAAACTTATTTTTAAAATACCTTAACATTGTAAATCTCTGTTTATAAAAGCACATGCCCCATCAACCACTCAAGCCAAGAGGTTACTGAGTTGATCTACTCGGAGCTGAAAAGAACAGCAATAACAACTGCCGTAAATTCTGTTTCATCCCCACCCTCCCCAAGTGCAGTCATGTACACTCTGGTTTCTCTTCAGAGCGTATGAATCATGCCTCTGCCAAAGCTCAGTTCCTGGTCTTTAGTCCCATTCCTGGTGGACTTCAGTCTGATTCTACACAAATGCTAGAGTCTGGCTAGTTCATTGTTTCATAATCTTGACCATCCCAACCAAAGAATTGAGGTAGAAGAAAAAGAAAATACAGTGTATGGTTTTCGCCTTTGACAAACTTAAAATTTGTACAAATTAACAGTCCCTAGCTGTGCCTAGGCTTCAGTTACACATACCAAATTAAAAATTATGCTACAGTCTATCAGTATTCATCACTAATCCAATACTTAGATGGTGATTTCTAGCACTCATAGTTTTGAAAAACATTTTAGGGTTTCTATCATACTTTCAGAATGCAAATCATCATGACAAATGACTCAGCCAATCAAGTAATATATAGATAAACCATTGAATTAATAGATGAATTCCACAGTCCACCACAGAATCATATTTTCCAACTGTGGTGTTGATTAGATTATAGAGACATCTATTGGCAAGTAATCATCAAAAATAGACTAACACCCGAAAGTAGCTCTAAAATTAGTAAACTGTGTAAACTAAAGCATGATTATTTAGGTATAGTAGGAGGAAAAGAAAGATGAGTGACATTTTTTAAATTTTCATAATAGTATCATGAAAGAAATAGACTTTATAATAATTTTACTCATTGGTAAAAGACAGATAATCATTTTTATAATTGGTTGAATAATAAATTAACTCTCCTTAAGAAAAGGAACTGATGCATATGACCATTCACTCTGAGTCTAATAGTCCGTATTAATCATCATCTCCTCCTAGCCCAGTAGTGCTCTTAATACCCTGCAATTCTGAGGTACAGATTCCTTTTTGAGTCCTCTCCTGATGTTATCAGAACATGTGGAATTAAATTGTTGTCAGATATTTTCTTCTTGCCAAGATAAATCCATTGGTATCTCTTCAAAGGAGATTTTTTTGGTACCACTCTAAAGAATAAAGCACCTATACTGCCTCACCCCCAAAATTAAAATAAAAGATTTGTTTGCTCTTTAACAGAGAATTCATTCTGGTTCATTCTGTATGGGTTACTATGTTCATACCGCCAAATTATATGGGTTTCTTTTTAGGTTCACTGTAGCAGACACTTTTTCCCAGGGAAAAACTATTGTTGATTATAGCAGTAGGTCTAATTCTTTTCTCATGTGTTTATTTTTTAAGAACTCCCACAGACTGGCTTGACCTTAACCATAAATAGCAGTTTATGCTATATGATTTGTGTGTCTGTGTGTATCTGTGAAGTAGGGGCAGCAAGGGCAGTGTAGGAAATAAATCTTCTTTTATACAAACATGTAAGAGTGGCCTCAAATGCTCACCAAAGAAGAAATGATTAATAACAGATTCTTTCCTAAGAATTTTTTCCTAAGAGCAAGTTTTGATAGTGCAGGAACAGCGATACCACAAGAATACCAGGGACCTAACAGGGAGTTAGAAGACGTCAGGCAGAATATACCTACATCCAAGGTCAGTCTTTTGTCCTTTCCGAGTTCTGCCTTAGGGCACATCTACCCTGCAGTGACCCCATAGGAATTAAAATGAATGTATGCATACATTAAAAAAGAAGCTAATTTCACAATTACTCTTGTATTTCAGGGAATTGTCCCTGATACCTAGACAAGACATAAGGATGAATTACCTAAGAGTAGCATAAAGGATGGCTGTCATTTGATAGGGACAAGATGAGACAAATAAGAAATGAGGTGTAATCTAAAATGGATCTAAAGGTTAACAGAAACGCGTTTTCCAATTACACATATTAAATGAGGAGAGAGGAAAATCTCACACATACTCTCAAACAAGGAAGGGAAAGTGATTACAATTAATCATGTAAAGATAATTGTTTTTTTAATGGTTTCTGGGTAGTAGTTGCTTTATTCCAAAATTTCATAAAACAATTTAGTTAGGTACAACAGTTGGTCTTGATTTGAAGTAGAAGAGAAAGCCAAACAAATGCACTGGGTCAGGGTTGGAAATGGCTGGTGTATATTTTTAACTGCTGGATATATTTAGCATGAGGACATGATGGCATCAGCTCCTAGGAGAGAGAGAGAAAGAAATCTCCTGCTCTTGTGGAAATAAAGTGGTGAGTCAGGAGACCTGGATGGAAATTCTGGTTGGGTCCTTTAGAAAGTGTATGATCTTATGCAAAATTTTTGCTCTCTGTCTTCATTCCTTACTTTTCTTCACCTTATGTACCATTTAGGCAGAGATCTTCATTTCTTTTCACCTTTTGGGATATTATCAAGGTTAAATAAAATAATGCGTATGAAAGTACTGTTCAAAGTTACAAGTCCTGTAAAAATATTAGTATTCCTAAGAACATGTTGTCATCTGTCATTCTATTTTATACCTTGGAATAGAAACGAAACTTCCTAACAATAGGAAAAGGCTAAATATAACACCTAATGCTGGAAAGAAGGGAAAGAACCACCCCAATTTTGTTTAGTTTTAATACACATAAAAATACTAAAACAAACCATTAAAATCATGCATTAATCTTTCAAAGTATCAATTCCTGCCACAGATAGCAATTAATATGGCTTCTTGAAGAGAAATGACACCAAGTAAGTTTATTTTACTACATAATAATAGGCTATTCATGTAAGGGAAAAATAACAGGTAAGTCTGCTTCAGCTGTAGTTCAAATGCTTATAGATATTTAATACAATTAGAGAAAAACTAGTAAAGCTTTACATTGTGTCTCACTTTCTCAGTCTGTGACTAATAATTGCTTTTTGATTCAAGCAGAGCTTTGGCTATAGCTTTAAGCTAGAATACTGGGATATATAAAGTGATAAAGGAGAAATTAAATGTAAAATACTTTTTAAAGTTGAAGATTCAGTACAATTGTACACACACACACACACACCCCAAACAAATGTAATAAGAACTGTTCACATTAGGAGTCAGGATCTTTGCATTCCACCTTACAACTGGCTAAGTGACCAGTGTCACTGGTTTGGTCGTTGTATGTGTGGTTCTGGCACTCTACCAAGAGTCGGTCCGACCCCAAAGATCACTTGTTGATTTTCCAGAGACCTGTGGAGTATTCCGCACTTCTCTTTTAGGGAAGAGAAAATTAGAATGTGGTTTGCAGGAATATGCCACTGGGGAAATTTGGCTAGTTTGAGGTTTCCCAGTGTAAATTGCGTAGGATGCTTATTCTTCTGGGGACAGGGCATGTTTCTCTGGTTCTGCTGTCATAAACTTGGGAAACAAAAATAAGGTATTGTTGTAATTATAATAATTTTAGTACTAATAGTAATTGTTATCAATGGCAGTAGTAAATATGAGAAAGAGTTTATTTTCACATAGTCTCATGACATAATCCTCAAAGGCTATATACAGGCCCTTAGTGAGCATTTAAAGGTTTGTCCATCTGGTACCTTGCTCAGTTCAGGCAGGGAAGGAGACAGGAAGAAAAGGTGGTAAAAGGAAAAAGAGAAGGGGGAGAGAGAAGGGATGTAGAGGAAGAAGGGAGACAGAGAAGATGGAGAGAAAGGGACAAAAGGAAGTGAGAGAGGCAGAGAGGGGAAGAAGGGAAAGGCCATGTTCATTCACTGCCTTCCTTTGGCCTCCTGAAATCACCTTTATTAGCGTTACTAAGAGGTAGTTTTCAGAAGGAATTTTCCCATAAGGGTTAATTGAAAGCATTAACTGAACTGGATAATCATGTTTTGGATATATCTGATCTTCATACATGGCCCCTGGAGAAGGAGATACCAAAGGAATCTAAGGCAGTTTTAATGACAACAAAATAAAATTTTAAAAATGAGCAAGAAAGGATCTGGCTTGGTGGTTAGTCACTATTTTGCATAAGATCCAACTTAGGGGAAAATGTTTACAGCTTCATTTTTAATACTGAAAAATGAAATATCTTTTATCAAATCCCTTGGGAGAGATGTATATATTTTTATGATATGTGTTACCTATCTGTTAAACAGAAAAATGTCAATGAGCAAATTGACACAGCTTCTTAGACACTTAATCGTTAATTCCTGGGCATAGCGGAAAAGTAATAGAGCAGATGCAGTTTTTGGATGTTTAATTTTGATTAGCAGCATTGGGGAGCTGATATGGTGAGGGAAGTTGGGGTTCAGAAAACAGGATGAAGGGAAAGAAACAAATATATCGAATAGTTATGGAAAGATTGGAATTTTCTGTATTTCTTCTCCATGGAAGAAGCTTGAAGTTTAATTTTTGTGGTATATCATAGATTTTTGTTTTGTTGGTGGTGGTGGAAATGCAGAAGAATACCAAACCTACCCAGACTGATCCACAGAAAAGCAAGACCCATTCCTTTTTTCTCTTCCTCTCTCTCATCTTTAATAGGTAATTTTATTTCTCATGTACAAAAGCCTAGGATTATACGCCTCTATGTGTTATGGAAGAAGGTTTAGGTGCAATATTGAAGAATTAATTTAATAGCCTATCTACTTATTTGTTTGTTTGTTTGTTTGTTTGTTAGTTTGTTTTTAATTACTTTATCATCATTCAATTACAGTTGCCTGTATTTTCTCCCCACCACTCCCCCCACCCCCTCCAAACCCACCTCCCTCCCTTGCTTCCACCCTCCCCCTGGGTTTTGTCCGTGTGTCCTTTATAGTAGTTCCTGAAAATCCTTCTACCTTCTGTCCCCTCCCCGCTCCCCTCTGGCTATTGTTAGATTGTTCTTAATTTCTATGTGTCTGGTTATATTTTGTTTGCTTTTATCTTTTGTTGATTATGTTCCAGTTAAAGGTGAGATTTAATAACCTTTTATATGCCAAACGAAGTAAAAAGTCTACCCCATAGGATTAATAGTTTGTGCTTTCTTGTCTTCAATTGTATGAGGGTTTTTTTTCCTTAAAAATATTTTTTCATATATATATACACATATATATATATATATATATATGAAACACAATAGGTTGGTGAGAATGAAGCAAGGCTGCATATTTACAGAGAGCTAAGACTCGTGCTCTCTTTAAAAGGGAAAGGGGGAGTGAGACGGTTTCCACTGAAAGACCAACAGTCACTCAGACAGCAGTCTGCCCTTTCTGCAGAAAATACTGGAAGCGGGCTGCCATAAATAGGGGTCTTCCTTGACTGTCTCAAGTATCTGTAGGATAATTGATGTGCTCTTCACCCTGCTTAACGGGAGCCCACTGCTCCACTTCACTTAAATGAAGGCAGGATCATTCTACACGTATTTCCTTCTCCTTTCTATAATGAATAATAGAAAGTTGGGGACTCCCACAAGGAAACCTTACACAGTTTCTATATATGGGGATTAGGAGAAGAATCACTGATTCTTGATGTTTTGGTCTGACTTCAGGCCTGGATTGGGAGTGCGGGGATTCTGTTAAGAAGGAAAAGAGAGTATCGCTAAAAACAATGATAAATTGTTAATATAACATCTGGCCCCTGTTTACAGAGATAATCTGATCCTTCTCACCGCTGTGGAACACACACACACAGATGTGCACGTGCAGTGATGTTGTCAAGCCACATCATCTCTTCAAAGCATGCCCTCCTCCCAACATTCCATCTGTACTCTCCACGGTCTCCTCCTCAGTCCAAGTCACCCCCATTTTTTTGCCTGGAGTCTAGGCAAACCTCAATATCTTGATAACTAGTCTTTTCACACCTATATTTGTCTTACTTTTATCCTTCCTCTATTCTACACCCAGAATGACCTTTCAAATATGTGTTGCTTCCTGGTTTGCAAGGATAATAACCCAAATCATGAATGGGGCCTACGGGACCATCCACAAAGAGGCTTTCCCCAACCTCCGTAGCCTTCTCACTCTTTGTGGGCAACCCACACTGGATTCATTGAGCTTTTGTACTGTATTTGTAGACTCTATTTCATTTATTTCTACTCTGATCTTTATTATTTCTTCCTTCTAATCACTTTGTTCTTTGTTTGTTGTTCTTTTTCAAGTTCCTTTAAATATGAAGTTAGATGTTTATTTGAGCTTTTTCTTGTTTCTTAAGATATGTCTGTAATGCTATGAATTTCCCTGTTCAGATTGCTTTCCCTGTGACCCACAGATTTTGGGTTGTTGTGTTTTCATCTTCATTTGTTTCAAGGTATCTTTTGATTTCTTCCTTGATCTCATTGTTGACCCATTCATGGTTTCATAAATGTTATTTAGCTTCCACATCTTTGTGTATTTTTCTGTTTTCTTCTTGTGATTGATTTCTAGTTTCATAGCATTATGATTAAAGAAGATGCTTGACATGATTTCAAGCTTCTTAAATTTACTGAGACTTGTTTTGTGTCCTAAGATGTGGTCTATCCTAGAAAATATTCCATGTGCACATGAAAAGTGTGGGGGCTCCCCCAGCAGGGCTCCCTCATCTGCCACAGATGAACATAATGCTACCAAAACATGATTTGCTTAGGGAGAAAAGGTGGCTAGCTTCTCTCATGGGAGAAGAGCCCCGAGTCCTTGCCTCAAAGACTTTTTATTAGGTTTGTAACACACAGAGATATAGGTAAAGCTAATCAATCAATGTCAGGCGGCAAGGATCAAACAATAGATAACATTTCAAAGAAATCTGAGGGCTTAATCTGAGTCAGTGTCTGTCAGGTAAGGGGGTTGCAAAAACTTTAGGAGACATACTCATTTCCTGCCTGGACCCTTATCATATGGATGATAGCACTCTTAGCAAAGCAGACTTCACAGGATTTTACGAAATCTTTGTTATGCCTGATTACCCCGGAACCTGCTCCAGCCAGCAAGGGGGCTGCACTCCCTCCCTGTCAAGATTCAGGCTTAAGTGGATTAGAGCCAGGAAATGCTTCTCCCAGACAGAAAAGGGACTCAGGCTATGTCAAAATAGCTGGGGGGGTTGAGAGTCCTTCGCCCTCACTTGCTGCAGCCCCTGAGTCCTTTCTTGATGGCCTCCCACATGATCGTGTCTGGTTGGGTTGCCCCTTCTCTGAGGGGTTGTACCCACAGACTCTGACTAACTGACCAAGCATTGGGGACTAGAGATGGCAGAAGCAGCGCTCTTGCCAGGGAGACAAGCTTTGTTTCCTCAATGGCTCACAGTCTGGAGAGTCGCTCACTCAGCCTCAGCCACAGGGGGTGGTTACAACTCCTGAAACCAGACAGAGCAGTTCCCAACAGAAAAGAATGTATATTCTGCTGTTTTGGGATGAAATGCTCTGTGGATATCAATTAAATCCATTTGATCTAGTGTGTCATTTAAGGCCACTGTTTCCTTGCTGATTTTCTATCTGGAAGATCTATCCACTGAAGTCAATGGGGTGTTAAAACCCTCTACTATGACTGTATTTCTGTTGATTGTTGTGTACATCAGAATTTGATTTACATATTTCAGTGCTCCTATGTTGGGTGCATTAATGTATACTAGGGTTATATCCTCTCGTTGAATTGTTCCCTTTATCATGATGCAGTGTCCTTCTATGTCTCTTAATATATTCTAGGTTTTATTGTCTATTTTGTCAGATATAAGTAATGCTATGAAGCCTTTTATTTTTCCATTTGCATGAAATATCTTTTTCCATCCCTTTACTTTTTGTCTTTATGTATCTTTCATTTTGAGGTGGGTCTCTTGGAGACAGCATATATATATATATATATATATATATATATATATATATATATATATATATATATATATATATATATATATATATATATATGTACATGGGTCTTATTATCATATCCATTCAGCTACCATATGTCTTTTGTAGGAGCATTTAAGCCATTTATAATTTAAAGTGATAATTGATAGATAGGTATTTTTTTACAATTATATTTTAACTGTTTCCCTCTGTTTATTATCTTTTTATTTATTTCTTCTTAAAGCAAGCCCTTTAACATTTATTGCAGTACTAGTTTAGTGATAGGTAATGGAAGCTCCTTCATAGGTAACTAACTGTTTTTCTCTTGAATCTTTTAAAATTCTCTCCTTTAAGCTTTGCCATTTTAATTATGATGTGTCTCGGTGTGGGTCTCTTTGGTTCCATCTTGTTTGGTATTCTCTGTTCTTTCTGGACTTGTATGTCTTTTTCCTTCACCAGGTTAGGGAAGTTTTCTTTCATTATTTCTTCAACTAGGTTCTCAATCCCTCGCTCTTCTTCTGGTAACCCCACGATGCAGATATCGTTATGCTTCATGTTGTCCCAGGTTTCTTAAACTGTCCTCAATTTTTAAAGTTATTTTTTCTATTTGCTGCTCTACTTGGGTGTTTTTCTCTACCTTGTCTTCAAATCACTGATTCAATCCTCTGCTTCATCTAACCTACGGTTTATTCCTTCCACTGTATTATTTAGTTCAGATATTGCATTCTATATTTCTGACTGGTCCTTTTTCATGGTTTCTATGTCTTTTTTCATGCTGATGACCAACCTTATAATCATTACTCTAAACTCTATATCTGATAAAATGCTTTCCTCCATTTCATTTAGTTCTTCTTCTGGACAATTCTCTTGTTCTTTCATTGGGGCCTGTTTCTTTGTCTCCCCATTTTGGATGCCTCTTTGTATTTGTTTCTATGTATTAGGAAGATCTGTGAAGACTCCAGTGCCAGCCTATGTCAGACACTGCCTATGACTGGCTGTGAGCATCCTGTTCGGAGCTATCAGTGATCTATAGCTTATGGCTTCCTCTGCTGGGCCTGGGTTTGTGGAAAAAGAATCTAGCTGTGCACCATGGCTGGCTTTTACTGGCACCAGCCTGGGAGAGGATAAGCTCAAGTCTCAAAGCTTCCAGAGATCCACCTTAACTTGCAGGCTTAATCAGTGAAAGTGCCTCCAGCTGTAAGCTCCACAGGGCAGGTAAGAGGGATTCCTATGGGTGAGGCTCACTTCCCCTCAGGCTGATACCATATGGAAAGGAGTGCTGTCACTGAGAAAGATGGCTTCTGCAGTATGGGGAATGACTCAGCACAGGAATCCCAGTGGCTCACCCTTTAGCTCTCTTCCCAGAGCCTCCAACCCCAGACTCTCTTCACATAGCTCTAGTGTGCTCTGCCCTGCCTCTGCCACAGCCCAGGGTAAGTGGCTGCAAATGAAATTTTGTGTATTGGCCCTTTAAGAGGCTCTCTGTGTCTCTAACCATCTCTCCCTGGCAGACAGAACCCCTGCTGCTTTTCACTGCTGGATATTATTTGGGTTTCTTTCCTGGTGCTAGAGCTGTAGGCTGAAGAGCTCAGCTTGGGATTTAGACCCTGTATTTCTCAGAGGGACACCACCCCAGGTACTAAAATATCCCTCGGGCCCTGCTGGTGTAGCTCAGTGGATTGAGCGTGGGCCTGAGAACCAAACAACCATGTTTCAATTCCCAGTCAGGGCACATGCCTGGTTTGCAGGCCAGTTCCTAGAAGAGGGCGCATGAGAGGCAACCATACATTGATATTTCTCTCCCTCTCTCCTTCCCTTCCCCTCTAAAGATAAATTTAAAAAAAATATCCCTCGGAACTTAAGCTGCCACCTGTGGGAGTCCAGCCAGCCCTCTCATACCTCCACACTTTCTACCAGTCTCAGTGTGGTGATGTGGTTTCTTCCATAAGTCCTTGGTTATAAGGCTTCTCTCCAATTAGTGTTCAGCTGGTTATTCAGGATAATTTTTCCATAATTTAGTTATAATTCCAGTTTGGTTCTGGGGAGAAGTTAGCGTACCTTCTACCTACTTGGCTGCCATCTTGGATCTCAGGTAACAAGTCTTGAATTCTTTTTTTTCCATTTCTTTATTTTTTTTTATTTCAAGTCTTGAATTTTTGATATTTGGTCAGCTGATGTAAGATCCCTCAAGGTTCTAATCAACAGAACAAACAAGTGAGCAAAATAGAATGAGAGACGCGGAAATAAAGAACAAACTGACAGGGACCAGAGGGGAAGGGGAAAGAAGGGGAAGGGTCAAGTCAAAGAACATGTATAAAGGGCCCATGGCCAAGGACAACAGCGGGGGCAGGGAGAATTGAATGTGGGAGGGCGGGGGTGGGTAGGGAAGGGGAGAGTTATGGGGGGAAAATGGGAACAACTGTAATTGAACAACAATAAAAATTTTTTTTAAAGGTCCCACAAAAAGGTCCCACAAGATTCATCCCAATCACATGCTATAATTCTCTCTCTCTCTCTGAAAGCCTGCCTATTCTTGTCTGAGCATCTCTTCTCTTCCTAAAGCATTTCATCTTTACCTCTGTCGAGTGGTTATGTTCTGGCTTTTTATTATCCTTGTTTTGATACCCATTTACCTAAGCTACCAAACTCTGTTCTCTCGGAAGGAAGGTACATTGAACTAAAACATTGTCTGTATCATCTTTATATCTCAGAATCTAACAAAATGTTGTGTTTATTAAACTAAATTAGTTCCAGAGCGGCTGGAGAAAGGCCTTTAGTCTTATCAATTCCATTAGTCAATTTCATTATATATTCTCCCTCACTTCCACGAAGAACTACAGAGAATAGAGACACCATGCTCTCTTTGCCCTTCCTATGAAAGATTTCCAAAATTATAGGCAAAGAAGAAAGGCAAGACTTATAAATATTTAGAACAAACCAAGTAAGTCAGTAAATATATGCATTGGTAATGGTGCATGTTTTATACTTCAGAGCTCTTCCTCAAATCAGATGGCAAGTTTAAAAGCCAGGGGTGCCTGCTGATATCTCAAAAAAGGAAAAGAAATAGCCCGTGTGCAGATAAATTGAACACACCTTATTAAGAGATAATATGGTGCATTATAATGCTCCGTAGTGGAAATCAACCCCCTGAATATGTAAACATCTAAAAATGATGTTTATTCACTGAAACCAAACTTATAGACCTGAAAATTTGGGCTCTGATTCCATTTCTGCTCCCACCTAGCAGAGTGACCTTCGGAAAGTCAGAATACGGTACGCAGTTAGTTGTGTTGCAACTGGGACCTCGTGTTACAGATTTTAAAATGGAGAACCTTCTCCAGGAACTTCCTTTTATTTGCTGGAGCCGTGTGTGGACTTGGGGAAGGGTCAAGTCAGGCCGTGACTGTCAGGTGAGAAACTAGGTATTTTGCCATTATCAAAGACATATTATATCTAGGAAAGTAAATCTTTTCAGATAAAAAAATCTTCTTGCCAACTGCCAGGTAATTTCCATTCAGATGTTTCTTTTTTCTTTTCGTTAATTCAACTGGAATTTATTAAAAGTCTGTTATTAAAAAACAAAAAAACCATGGAACAGACTGACAGATTTCAGAAGGGCGGAGGAAGTGGGGAACTGGAAGACATTAGCCAAAGAACATACACACACATATGCGTGGCCCGTGCACACAGACAACACTGTGGTGAAGGCCAGGGGGTGGGGGTGGGAAAGGGGGCTGGGTGGAGGGGGACAAGCAGGGGGTAAATAAGGGACATCTGTAATACCATCAGCAATAAAAAAATAAATTAAAAACCAATGAAATATTGCGGAACTATTAAGCATAAAACCTGTGCTTTAGATTTGGTTGCACACTTAAAACTGTGTGTTTTAGGCATTATAATGATAATGACAATTATCAGTTAAGAGCATCTACTCTCTGCTCACTGTGCTAGGTACTTTGCAGGTTTTTTTTTTCAATTCTCACAAAACTCTTAATGGTAAGTGTTACTAGCCTTATCACACGGTGGACCAAAACAAGGTTCAGAGAATTAAGCAACGCGCCCCAAGTCACATAGCTCGTACTACATACAGTGCGAGTCCACTGTCCTTGCTTTTTCCACTGATGGAATTCTCTACACTTCGTTTTTCCCCCTGTAAAATAAGAGAATTTAATTATGTGACCTCTAGGGACAGACAGTATGAAATTTAACTCATCTGTGGACTTTTTATTACAGAAAATTTCAAACTCACACAAGAGTAGAAAGACTGGCCCAATGACCCTTCGCCCAGCCACACCAACCAGCACCTCGGAGCCGCTCTGGTCTCAGCTCTGCCCTCCTGACTGTCCTCCCCAGCCCCGCACGCAGTCGAATCTTGTGAAGCAGTCTAAATACAGTATTTGACCTGCAAATATTTCAGTATTTATCGCAAAAGGGAAAGACTTTATACAAACAGTCCAGTACTTCAGCACACCTAAAATATCAACAGTAATTTCTTAATATTAAACAACCAGTTGGAGCCAGTCAGCCTCTACTATGCCTCTACTATCTAATCCTCAGTTGTTGGACTGTGGAGAGGTGGGGGTGGGTACTATCTCAGGCGGCCGTGGCAGTTCACCAACCCATATGGAGTTGTTCCAACATTCAAAAACCTGGGAATGCCGTTCTCTGCATGCTGGCTTAGTACAAACCTTGGAGTCTCTGAGTTCCCTGCTGGCTCCAACAAGAAAGAACCTACACTGTCACTCAGTCGAGGTATCCTTTTCCCACTTCCTCATCCTGGTAGGCTTTTTACGTACATATATCTGAAAATTATGAGCACAAATTTGTATGTAGCAGCTCCACAAGAATACAGGGTGGGACCAAAGTAAGTTTGCAGTTGTTCATATGGAAAATAACTCAATACTTAATAAGTAATAATAAAAGAATAAACTGTGTTTCACATACTCACAACTGTAAACCTACTTCGGACCCACCCTGTATTACTGTGGAGCCAGCTACCCTGTTAGAAGGCCTGGGTCAATTAGTAATTATAACTGAAGTTAAATATAATTAGTCATACAGTTTTCAGCTGTTTTGAATTAATTTCACTAAAATCATTTAAGAATCACTTTACTTTAGTGGTTGTCAGTGATACTGCCTTTCCTAAAAGCTCTTTCCTAAGAACCAGTATTCCCCTCCCCTCCTACCATCCACACGATGACAGGCAGAGTGTCTGTGCTCACATAAACCTGCTCCCCTGGTCACACTTGGTCGGGCCAGAGACAGTCACCCGGCCTGAGCCAGTACAACCAGAGGCTCTCCTCTGTATTTTTCAAACTGGAGTCAAGAAACAGTCAGCCACATCGTCGTTATAGGACGCTGCCCCCAAATACTGCTGGTGTCCCTGTTTTCTCCTCCGTGGGGAAATCCCGTCTCAGTGAGAGCAGATGAAGCTGACCAGCGAAGAGGGGCCCCTCCAGCTGTTGGGGGGATTTTGATGGCAGGGGAGTTCCTGCAGGTGTTGCGAGTCCCCGCTGCACCCCTGCCCGTCTCTTAGGTTGGTATTTAACTCTTCCTTGGAATCCATAAACCAATAATTTCTAATTTTTGCCAAAGTTAATTCAAATTAGATTTCTGTCTCTTGCCATTAAAAGAATTCCCACTTCATTGACAAAGGAAGTACAGAGAATACATTTTCCACAAATATGGTATATTTTATCATACCATACATAAATCCTCTCAGTTTCCCCATTATTAGCAATACAAAAATCAGAATGTTAATGGATTTTTGACCACATGATTTTTAAAATACTTAGATATGTAGAGTCTAGTGTGTGGTGGGGGAGGCAGGACAAATCTGAAAAAGTAAATTGAGCGTAGAACATATAGGGCCTTAAATATCATGATAAGGAGTGTGGACGTTACTCTGTAGGTAGGAGGGATCCAGCTGGAAAGTTTTCGAGCAGGGAACTGATATGCTTGGATATTTAGGATATTTGGATAGGTAATTCTGGTGGCAATGTGGAGCTGGAATTAAAATGGAAAAAAATTGGAAAACACTCTACTAGGTTCTCATTCTGGAAACCTAATCAGTTAAATGTATTCCAGGTATCCGAGACCAACGTGATGAAGAGCTCAGCTAAGAAAGTTACCCTGAAAATGTTGGGAGACAGATTCAAGACATATTTCATTTGTATCCATAGCAGGAGCTGGAGAGCAGGACCCAGAGAGGCCCAAGAAGCCTCACCTCTGCCACTGGCTTAGTTACTGTCACACCCAGGAGCCACGGTTGCTGCAGCCAGCCCCAGGCACCCTCACCACAACCACCAGCAGCCGCCGGCCACCCTCACCCTCAGTACCACGGATCCCAAGGCCAGCACCACCGGCAGCAGCACAGGGAGCCGCAGCACAGGGGGCCTCATATCCTGCCAGTGGGTCAAGAAGGTCAAGGCAACGAAGGTTTTGGGAACAGTAAAGAGGTTCGATGTAAGAAACAAATATGGTTTCATCAACAGGAATGACACTAAGGAAGATGTATTTGTACACCAGACTTACATAAAGGAAAATAACCACAGGAAGTGCCTTCGCAGTGTAGGAGATGGACAGACTGTGGCATCTGATGCCGCTGAAGGAGAAAGGGGTGCAGAGGCCACAAGTGTTGCAGACCCTGGTGGAGTTCCAGTGCAAGGCGGTAAATATGCAGCAGACGGTGACCAATATGGTGTGATCCATGTCACAGGGGTCCTCCAAGTACTTACCAGCAGAATTATCAGAATAGTGAGAGCTGGGGAAAATGAATGTGGGATTGGCTCCCGAAGGCCAGGCCCAACAGTGCGGCCCTACTGCAGGCAACGGTGCCCACCTTACCACATGCGGAGACCCCAGGATATTCCAAGCCTCCTGTGCAGGGAGAAGTGATGAGGATGCTGACAACCAGGGTGCAGGAGAATGAGTTAGACCAGTGAGGCAATAGGTGTCGGGGCTGTAAAACACAATTGCATAGGGGCCAGAGAGGTCAGCAAGGAAGAAGATAAAGAAATCAGGGAGATGAGACCCAAGGTCAGCAGCCACCTCAGCGTTGGTATCCCACAACTTAACTTACCAACACAGTCTCCCAGAAAACCCCAAATCACAAGATGGCAAAGAGACAAAAGCAGCTGAAAATTCGTCTGCTCCAGAGGCTGGGCGGGACAAGGCTGAGTAAGCGCCAACTTACCATCTCTCCCATCATCCGGTTTGGTCATCCAAGAAGAAGAAATGAGTCTGTAATTCCAGCAACAAGAAACGAACAAAAGGTTGGAACTGAAAACCTTAAGTGCTTGCTTTTTGCCATTCGACCAGATAACTAGAACTAATTGCATTATCTATGTAGCGTGGGATTTTTATTATTTTTACTTAAAGATATCTCTTTTCGGATGACAAATGCATCTTATTTAAAGCCTGGTTTTTCCCAATACACCTCTAAAGGTTTTAAAATTGTTTAATATCTGGTCAAGTTGAGATTTTTAGGAAACTTAACTTTTAATTTGTAATAAAAGTTTACAACTTGATCTTTAAAAAAATAAAAGTCAACGAACTACAAGCACCTGTTAATAAGGGTCTTAGGTCATTGGGGAACAAAGAGACTTTGAAAGCAGACTTCACACTACGTAATGACCACTTGGACACCGGGAATGCAAGTGAGGAAACCCAGAAGGACTGCGAACAGACAGCAGCAAAACAGGCTGAGAAAACCCTCGTCGAACTGAACCTCGCCGTTGACGTTCGGAGTCCACTTTAACAAGTGCGGGCACTATGTCCCCATGCCGTCCTCACAGTCTCTCATTTCAAAGACAGCCTTAATATGATTATATCTTGGCAGCTTATTTGTACTTTATTGGAAATCCCCCACAAGGAAGGAGGCCAAGGAAATTATTAAATTCTGGAAACAGGATTCCTACTTGGTCACTGATAAGAAAACAGTACTATGGTTTCGTCATGCTGGTATGTGTTGGTCTGACAGACACCTTTGACTTAGTGAATACAATTAAAAGAATAATTATAGCCAAACCTAAAATTTTGTGTATCTCACATCAGAAAGAATACCACCAACTCAACTACTCTGCTTTTCTTTGCCTTCGTGGTTAGAGATAGAAGAATTAAAATTTTGTAGTGAAACAAAATTGAAAAGAATGTGATAAAGTGATATGATGCCCAGATTTGCAAAGTAAATTTTCTGTGTTTAAAACAATTTACCAGAAGACCCATTTTCACCATACCTTTTCTGGAAAACTAATCGGTTCTCATTTACTTGATTCCTAAAACAAAATTATCAAATTCTGCCAATGTAACTTGTACTCTGTTAAAAATAGAATTAGACACAGTCCTGGCTTGCTTGCTGCCATCCCAGTATTTTTTGAAAAATGCAAAATTCCAATTTGTAGATGGTGATTTTGCCAAAAGTGAAAGCTCAGCAGCTCACGGACTTGTAAAATAACTGACATTTTATAATTCTGACAGTTCTGATGAACTACAGGAAACATTGGCCAAGTGCCACTTGGTTTGAGTTTTTCATCATAACTGAAATAGCAGAACTTCGTTGCTGTGGAACAAGGGTAGGTTTGCTCATGGAAGAAAATAGTCTTAAAGTAATGCTGTGGTAGTAGTATCCATTGTTAGAGGATTTCACCTTGTGTTTTTAAATTAAAATGTCAATGAATATTTTTCTGTATTAATTCTAGAAAATGACAGTCTTAGTGAAACTAAGGGTTATATCTTCTTGTTGGCTAGCTCCCTTTATCGTTTGTACTATCCTTATTTGTCTCTTACTATAGCCTTTGTTTTAAAGTCTATTTTGTCAGATATAAGTATTGCTACCCTAGTTTTTTTGTTTCCATTTGCAGGTAATATCTTTTTTTTATATTTTTACTTTTAGTCTGTGTGTATCTTTTCTTCTGAGGTGGGTCTCTTTAGACAGTATATATATGGGTCTTGTTTTCCTATCCACTCAGCTACCCATGTCTTGATTGGAGCATTTAAGCCATTTACATTTAAAGTGATGTATTGCCATTTTATTCTTTCAACAATGTTCTTTTGGGTTTGTCCTTCCTCCCTCCTTCCTCCCTCCCTCCCTTCCTCCCTTCTTTACTTTTCTCCTCCTCTTCCTCTTCCTCCTCCTCCTCCTCCTTCTTTAAGCAGGCCCTTTAACATTTCTGGTAATACTGGTTTAGTTGCAGCAACCTCCTTTAGCTTTTTCTTGTCTGGGAAGCTCTTTATTTCTCCTTCTATTTTAAATTATAGCCTTGTTGGGTATAGTCATTTTGGTTGTAAGTTCCTGCTTTTCATCACTTTGAATAGTTTGTGCCAATCTCTTCTGGCCTGAAATATTTCTACTGAGAAATCAGATAACAGCCTTATGGGAGCTCCCTTGTAGATAATAAACTGCCCTTCTCTTGTGGCTTTTAAGATTCTCTCCTTGTCTTAAAGCCTTGCCATTTTAATTATGATGTGTCTTGGTGTAGGCCTCTTTGGGTCCATCTTGTTCGGGGTTCTCTGTGTTTCCTGGACTTGTGTGTGGTTTTCTTTCACCAGATTAGGGAATTTTTTGGTCATTATTTCTTCATATAGGTTCTCTATCCCCTGCTCTCTTCTTCTTCTGATACCCCTATGATGCAGATGTTGTGATGCTTCATGTTGTCCCAAAGGTCCCTTAAACTATGCTTATTTTTTAAAATTATTTTTTCTTTTTGCTGTTCTGACTGCATGTTTTTTTCTAGCTTGTCTTCCTAATCACTGATTTAATTCTCTGGTTCATCCAACCTACTATTTATTCCTTTCAGTGTATTCATCATTTCAGATAATTTGTTCTTCATTTCTGACTGGTCCATTCTTATGGGTTCTATGTCCTTTTTCATGCTGTTGACTATCTTTATAACCAGTACTTTGAACTCTGTATCTGATAAATGCTATTTCATTTAGTTCTCCTTCTGGAGAATTCTCTTATTCTTTCATTTGGGGCCTGGTTTGTTTATTTTTGTTTGTTTTTCTCTCCCCATTTTGACCGCCTCTTTATATTTGTTTCTGTGTATTGGATAGACCTGTTATGACTCCCAGTCTTCATGCGGCAACTTTATTTAGTGGGTTTCCTGGAGGGTCTAGTGGTGTAGTCTCCTTGATCACCTGAGCTGGGTGTTCTAGAATGTCCCTGGTGTGGGTTATGTGGGTCCTCCTAATGTAATTGAGTCTTGACTGCTACTGGCCTGTTTGTGCATGGGATCAACACTCAGGCTTTCTGACTGTGAGGCTTGCCTGAGAGGCTCAACCCTGACCACAGCATGCAAGCCGCTATGCAGGTACTAACCACATAAAGTAGAATTTACCTCAGCATGGTTTGGTCCCTCCAAAGATCTCCCTTTGGATATGCTGCTTATGAAGCTTATTGGATCCTACTCTGTTTTTATCTGGCACTGACCACTGAGTGTGTTGGTTCTGGGCCTCTTGGGAGGCACTCTGGTACAGGGCAGTGTCAGACACTGCCTGCGACTAGCCCTGGGCAAACGGTTTGGAGCTACAAACAATCTGCACATTGTGGCTGCCTCTTCTGGGCCTTGGTGCATGCAGAAAAAAATCAAACTGTGCACCAAGGCCAGCTTTTACCAACCACAGGCCTAAGGGCAGGTCAGGAAATGTCCCAAGGTGCCCTGAGAGCTGCCCCTGCCTGCCACCACTTGCCAGGTGCCTATTCGGCTCAGTCACTGAAGGAGCCTCTGGCTGTACTCCTCAGCAGAGCCTAAGCTTCACAGGTGGGGTGAGAGAGAGTCCAGAGGGTGAGGCTACTACTTTCCCCCAGGCTGATGCTGCATGGAGGGAAGTGCTCCACCCAAGAAAGATGGCATGTGAACTGTGGGAGAATGACTCAGCACAGGAAATCTGGCAGCAGACCCCCAACTCTCTCACCAGAGCCACACACTTCAGAGTCTCTTCACATGATTCTAGTCTACTTCACCCTCTCTCTACTGGAGCCCATGGTGACTGGCTGCAAAAGAAATTTTGTGTGTTGGCCCTTTAAGAAGGTGCCTGCATCTCTGGCAGGTTTCTGTCTCTCCCTGCTGGACAGAAACCCTGCTGCTTTTCACAGCCAGATGTTATGTGGGCACCTCTTGCTGGCTTTGTTGCTCTGGGCTCGGGAGCCTTGCTTGGGGTTTGGACCCCGCACTTCCCAAGAGGAATCCCCTGACATCTGAGATGTCCCTCCAGACCTCAGTTGCTGACTGTGGCAGCAGGCCAGCCCTTGTCACAACTCTTCCCTTCCTGCCAGCCTCAATGTGGCTTCCTCTTTAAATCCTTAGCCACAAAGCTTCTCTTTAGCTAGTCTTCAGTTGTACACCAAAGATGATTATTCTGTAATTTAGTTGTGATTCCAGTTTGGCCATGGGAGGAGGTGAGTGTAGCTTCCACCTACTTCACTGCCCTGTTGTATCGCCATCCCAAAGTACTGACAAATATACTGGCCCTCTCCTTATAGATTTGTTTCTCAAAGCCTTTGTGGGAGTTGTCTTTTGCACCTTTTGGGCACATACAGTTGAGGGTAGATGGTTGGGTCAGAAATGGTAAATCCATTCCAGTATTCCTGTCTCCTGAAATTTTTAAATGTGTTCTTTTACATTTTACCAAAGAGATTTACGTCAAAACTTCATTTTTCACGAGTCACCATTGTGTCTAGATTTCAGTCACCCTTTAGCAGAACAAACAGAATTATCTCCTGCTTCTCCAACTAAAACAGTTTATCTAGAATCCCTTATAAGCCCTATTTGTAGGATCAGCTCAGTTTAAAATTGTGTCCTCCTCTTCATTCAACATTCTTAAAATCTTTTCTAACCCACAGTCAATAGATTAATTACAGAGTTCAATTCTTTTGATAGTCGAAACATCTCTTCCTGAATTTTACTTTGCAGTTGACCTCTTGAAGCGTAGTATCAGTTGACTCTAACGAAAGATCTGGAGATGGGCCATAAGAGAACTGGCATCTTCTTATAAGGCGACTCCCGTGAACAAGGGGGCTTCAGTATCTTCACACAAAGGGGAAAATGCCTCATAAGCAAAGGAAGAAGCTGCTGCCGCTGATGAGGAAGGCTCAGTAGAGCTGGGGGTGGGAAACCTCTAAATTCTTCAAATTCTCTCCTAGTTAGCATTTTCACTTCAAAGATGTAACTCTTTTTGGATCAGTACCTTTACATACGTTCACGTAAGACCCCAAGTAAGGAGGTGAATTCAACTGATTTGCCAGTCAGCAATCGGCAAGTACAAATAGTAGTTTACGTTTATCTAAATTCTATGTCTATAAGAGGTTCTTTGTTTTGTTTTTTTTTAACAAAGTTACAGCCTTGGTTTCAGTTCACATTTAAAATGAGAATCTAGAAATTTCCACGTGTCTGTCTCTTCCACTGAAGCAGCTAACCTCAACACACAGCTCTGGGGTTCCTCACACCATTCATACCATTCTGCGGCAGCAACGACCAAGTCCTTCACAGTCTTCTCTGTGGTGGCCACCTTGACCCTAATGTTCACAGACACTAATCTTCAGCTGTTTCACTCTAACAGTCCATGGCCTTCCCATCTCTGAATATTAAATGGGCATCAATTACCTTCAAACAGAATGAATCTGGATAACTAGTCTCCTCATTTCCTTAAGAGTTTGTTGTTTGTAACCAACCCCCCGCCCTTACCAGCTTCTGTGTAAGTCAGGATTATTAGTTACAAGAATTAGAAACCAACTCTAGGTAGTTTACACAAAATAGAATTTGTGGGAAGGACACCAAGTAGCTCACACATTCTATGGGAAGATGAAGAACCAGGCTCAGGAAACGGATGGGAGCCAAAAA
>PVKM010001026.1:41431-86951 GCA_004027735.1 Carollia perspicillata
ACACACACACACACACACACACACACACACACACACTTCCAGGCCACCATATTTGTGATGATTTCTGGACTTTCTACTCTCTTTTATTAGTCTGTTTATTTTGTTGTCCCTATGATACTGTTTTAATTTCAACCATTTTATAATTTCTTTTAAAATCTTATAGTTCAAATCCTATTTCCCCTCAAAGGTTAAATTTTTTTTTCTTGGCTCTTTTCAGCTTAATTTTTCTCAGTAAATTCAGAACTCCATCAAGCCTCCAAGAATGTCCCATTGAGATTTTGATTGGAATTTTATCACATTTATGAATACATTTGAAGAATAATTTAAAATATTGACAATGTTCTTATCCAAGAACATAGTATATCTATTTATTGAAGCCTTCTTTTATACTTCTAGGTAGTTGTCTCAAATAGATCTAGCACACTTCTTAAGTTTATGTGTTCGTTGTTAGGGTAGATGGAATTTGTTTCACTTTATTTTCCTTTAAAACTGGTTTAAGGCCCTCCTTTTAACTCAAGCAAAACCTTAATATCTCATAACTTTACTATGCCAATAACTCTGTGATTGTAATTTTTCTACTAAGCTATATGAATCATTAAGCTAAATTATTACTAGGCTTTTTTCAGCTTTCATTGCCAAACTAAAACTTGTACTTTGTAGTATAAATTCGAGCTTAAATTAAAATTAGAAATGTTTTTCAGGGGAGTAAATTCGGGGGGAAATCAACAGAATTGGATGAACTGGAAGATGGTAGCCATTGCACTAGTGCTACAGTACCCCCTAGTGGACACAAAGAAACATGGCCTTTCTACCAAGAATGACCCCAGTCTCTTCCACAGGCAATTAGAATCTGGAGGGTCCTTACTGATCAACTAGGTTGAAGTCTCTTGCTTCCAGATAAGGAAACTGAGGAACAAAAAGCAGAAATGATTGGCCCAAGTTCACATAACCAACCCAAAGCTAAAATCCAAGATTCCTAACTCTCATTTTCATTCCTCCCCCCTTCCTTCCTTCTTTTCTCCCTCCCTCCCTTCCTTCCTTCCTTCCTTCCGTTTCCATATGCATCGTGCATCTGTTATGAAACAGGGTGCTAAGAATACATAATATGAGAAATATTTCATCTTTGCCTTCAAATCTAGTTTTCTTTCAAACCTATCACTTTTATCCATTTTCAGGGTATTACTTTATTGGAGAAGGACCAAACAACCATGTAGAGGAAAGTTGTTAATCATCCACAGATTGACTCACAGTGTGATTAATTAATTATTGAGATTTAACTGGAAAATATGTTTGCAAATGTGAAAACTTCCCATGACCAGGTTCAGATCATTTCATGAAGAGAAAAGACTTTCCACATTCATAACTGTGAATTCTACTGCAAAAGAAAATGACAATAGTATTTGGAGGTGTCCATGTGTGCCCACCACCTATTCCCAAACATCATCACTCATATGTACTTCACTGAGCAAATCTTGATTGAGGACGTACATGCTAGGCATGTACTAAGCACTGGGTTTAATATGATGACGAGAACAGATATGGTCCCATGGTTTCTGCTCTTACAAAGCTTATAGCCCCCTGTGTATGTATATGTATACTTCCTTAAATCCCAGGTAAACAGTTTTTCTCATTTCATTTCAGCAAGTCACATTTTTAAGTTATGGAAATAAGGAAGTATGCAAATATTTTCAAAATTTATTCTGCTCCACCATAAGGAAAATAGATAATAGGGATTTGGGGCTAGATGAGCTGGAATTGAATTCCAATCCCACCATTTACAAGCTATTAAACAAACTGATTCACTTCTCTGAACCTCAGTTGCTTTATAAAATGAAAATAATATGTATCCCTTTTGAAGGATATTTTACCATTACCCTTATTAATACCTGAAGAGACCTTACTTATTAATTCCTTAAGTCAAATGATGAATTACATAGTCCTTTTCCTAAAGTTCAGAAAAATTATCCAAAAAAGTATTAACATCATTCACTTAGTTGCACTAAGAATGTCATTTTCTATAATTAATACAGAAAAACGTTCATGTTCATTGACATTTTAACTAATAAAAAATAAGGTGAAATCCTCTAACAATGGATGTCACTACAATAGCATTAATCTAAGGCTTAAAAAAAATGAGTGAATATGGCCTTGTTCCACAGAAACAAAGTTCTGTTATTCAGTTATGATGAAAAAATCTAGTATGACCATCATTTATCTATGTAAGGGATTGTTAAAAAAAGAGACAACAGACCCAAAATGGAGTCACTTGTGCTGAGGCCCATGTCAGTAAACTGAGACTTAATATCTAACCTACTTGCAATTTCAGCTTCTTCCAGGAATGTAATCTTAATTGATCAGCCTGGAATTTTCTGGTCATCACTAGTGAGGTATTACACATAAAAACTGTCTTTCACCCTTTAAAGAAAGTTGACCCTGCCTGAAACAATTTGCTATTTTCTTGGTTTCCCCCCACTTTTCTGCCTATAAAAAACACTTTGGTTTTGTACAGCTCCTGTGAGCATCTCTCTATGCGCTAGGTGGGATGCTGACCAATTCATGATCATTGAATAAAGCCAATTTGATCTTTAAATTTATGCAGTTGAATTCTGGTTTTGAAGAGGATCTTGCCCTGGCTGGTGTGGCTCAGTGGACTGAGCACCATCCTGTGAACCAAAGGGTCGCTGGTTGGATTCCCAGTCAGGGCACATGCCTGGGTTGCAGGCCAGGTGCCCGGTTGGGGGCACCCGAAAGGCAACCATGCATTGGCATTTCTCTCTCTCTCTTTCCCCTCCCATTCTCCCTCCCTTCCTTTCTCTCTAAAAATAAACAAGTAAATAAATAAAAAAAAATTTTTAAGGATCTTACAGTAAGTTGTATATAAAATTATCCCTCCACTTATTTATGGTTTGACAAAGGCAAGAGTCATGTTTCACCTGGCTCTCCCTATCCCCCACCCCCTAGTGGTACCTTGCATAGAGGCAGAGCACACTTGATGTGTGCTAAGTGAAAAGACCATCTTGTTGCTATTTGACATGTGACCTGAGGGAGAAAATCTAGCCTAAGTTATAGATAAAAATTTTTTTTGTTTTACTTTGAAGTAACAATTATCAAACAAATCTTGTAACATTCCTACTAGAAAAAAAAGTAGTTAAATTTCCCAATCTTTATTAAAACCAATTCAAAGCTTCAAAATATTTAGACATAGAGAGGAGGAATAGGGTGGATGGAGGACTGGTACGTTCGCACACGCTGTGTATGCAGCAGCCCGAACTCTTTCCCCCGTTGTAGTACTTTCTAAAGTTTACTCTGCACAACACCAGTTTCAGGGATTCAAGGTCAAGTTGTGGGAACTTTGCCTAGCATTTTCCTCCCTTGCCAGCTCACAGTGTACCGTGGCAAATTAAAGGCTATAGGACGTCTTGCCTGCGCTAAAGAAAATTGTTTAAAATTGCTTGACCTTGCATTTCCCGAATATACCTGACTAATGTTTCACCTGTAAACATCCCGAAGAACTAGTAGGTTCTGTGGAACACACTGACTTCAGGAAATTGCCCTGCTGTGTTCAAAGGACCACTTATTAAATCACACACACACATACACACACACGCGCA
Source organism: Carollia perspicillata (assembly GCA_004027735.1). NCBI lineage: Eukaryota > Metazoa > Chordata > Mammalia > Chiroptera > Phyllostomidae > Carollia > Carollia perspicillata. Next base: position 45,043 of record PVKM010001026.1, read on the forward strand.
CATACTTTGATATTTTATCTCCAAATCCTGCAGGACAGAATGTGAACATTTCCAGCAATGTTTTAACTATAGAAAAATGACACCACTTTGGAGGTCCCAGAATGTTAACACAATTGAATTGTACTTATGTAAGAAGAGGTCAATTTGAGTCCAGGAAATGGCTCCTCAGCAATGCCTGGAATGTTATCACAAAAACTCATAAACAGACATCCAGATCCTGTTTTGCGGCTGGAAGGAATAGAGAGCGGGTGGGGGGAACATAAAGTTATCACCACCAAATCTCACTGATGTTTCTCACAGTTTTCTACAAATCAGTATATAGTATCCATTTCCCCTCATCTCCATTTTGGGATTCTGTTTCCTTTTGTGTGTTTCTAATTCTTCTCTCTAGATGGCAGCACAGATGGAAGAAAATGCCAGAATACTGTTAGAGCAGGCTGGCTTCAACAGCAGCAAACGCCTACATTTCAGCAGCCTGTCCCCAAATCACCTTTTCTTAAAAATGAACAGACTCTAAGATATATGATAGTTGACAATTTTTTGAAATGGATTTAATCAGCTATACGGGGATGGGAAACAGTAGTGACAAACTCATATCAGCAAAAATGAGGAAACAGACCACTTAGCAGCATCTCTCCCACGTATTAAGATGTGTTTTCTGTACCTCAAATATGATGTCATCAATATTCCTGTGTCATGCAGAGTACCATATAAGGTGATCATGGGCATCATTATGCTCGGCATCGTTATAGCCAAACACCAAGCCCCCTGGTTTTCTGTCAGTATCGGATTCATTTAAGATATATAATGATACTGGTCACTGACCCTCTTGTCAACCGACACTTTGAACCTGCTGTAAAGTGATCACCATGTCAATCAATAGATGCCGCCCTGAAGGTTAGGAAGTTAGCGTGAAGGTAACACTTCATTAAAAGCATATAACTTATGGTTGAGTTAATAACACAAGAGAAAAAGAGTGAAACACACTTATAAAATCTGTATAGTTTCCATCAAGTCCTCACTACAGATTTTTTAAAAACCCTTACTTTTCCTGGTATCATTGAATGTCTTCATTAAGCAATAAAATGGAGTCTACCAGCAAGATGCTCGCAACAAAACCTGCTGACAGAGAGAGCATTAGGACGCTGGCCCCTTCGACATATGGCGTTTCAAGGGCTCCGGAAGACTGCAAAGAACACTGAGTTGCTCATGTGCAATGAACTGGACAGAAGCTAACCTGTGACCTTTGCTTTTCCACAAACAAAAAACTCACCATGGGGAGTGAAAATAAATGTGGCACATTAATAAACCAACCTGAGGCCGAGTGGATTGTGGTTCATATTTAAGAAAAAATTAATTTGCAATGTATCAGAGTCTTTTTAAATTTCATTTATTTATTTATTTTATTTTCAACTATAGTTCACATTCAAAATTATTTTGTATTAGTTTCAGGTGCACAGCATAATGGTTAGACAATTATATACCAAGTGGTCTCCCCAACATTTCGGGTACATAGTTATTATGATATTGTTGACTGTATTCCCTACGCTGTCCTTTCCATCCCTGTGACTGTTCTGTGACTATCAAGTGTACACTTGAATCCCTTCACTCTCTTCACCCAGCCCCAACCTCTTCTGGCAACCACAGGTCTGGTCTCTATCAAAGTCCTTTACAAATTCTCTGTCCTTTTTTTTTTTTTAATGCAAGCAAACATTGCAGGAGATTACTCTAAACACCACATCTCTCCTTGAAGGAGTACCTTGCGATATTCCTTGTGTCACAAGGAATGTTAATGCCATAAGATAGTTAATGCCATAATGAGTCTGGCTATCTCCCTTTCCCAAAACAACTCCTGGTGCTCGAAGGTTATTTACTGGCTGCTTTTCTCTGGGCTTTAAGTTTAGACCAAAACCAAGCCCTAAAATGAACAGGTAGAAAGGCATTGAGGTAGTGCAGGATAAGAGGGAGTGAAGGAAGCTGGCATGTTGAGATCACCCAGCCATTGGCCTGTGTGAGTCTCAAAGGCCATACCATCCTACACCATCCAGAGCTTGCAAGCCAACAGCGAGCCCTCAGCCTTGAGCCTTGCCCTGAAGGCAAGATTCAGCTCATTCCTTCCTCAGATCCAGGAGTCTTAGAGGTGTGACATACCCAGGACAATGCTGAATCTTGACAGACCTGGCCCATTCTCCTGCATCTTTGCAGCCATCAAATCCATCCCCCACCCCAGACCCTTGATATCCTTGAAGGGATGGATTTGATGGATTTGACCCTTGATAACTCATTGAAGGCACATATCCTTGATGTGTGCCTTCAATGAGTTATACTGTTCTGAACTCTCATCCCCATACTTGGCTCAGCCTCCTACTCCACCCTGTCCCCCAAAACTTCCTCTGTGACCTCAAAAATCCCTTTCCATCATCAACAAAGTCTCCAATAATTCTAGCTTCTTTACTGGACATTCTTTAAATTTCTTGCCCTAAGAAACCTTGGTTTTCCCCACAAACATACTGCTTCCTCTGCAGCCCTTCCAAGTGGAGGCTACTGGGTCAGATTCTGTCACACGCTGCCGTTTCTGTGGATCTCAGTTCTCTGCCCCGTGAGACCCAGGCTACATAGCCATTATGTCATACTCTACCCCAGCTGTCTTTTACTGACTGCTTGGCCATACCCTTTATTTATTGAAGACATTGGCAATGGACCCACGGTATTCCTTTTTGTGCCAAATTCTGCCAACAACTTGGCACATTTGGTATATCTGTGAAGCATGCCTGACCTCTCAGTTCCTTGACTCCATCTCTGATTACCTTTTCCGTTCTGTTTCAACCACCCAGTCCCATGGCCACCCCCAGACTTTGTCATCAAGAAACCACAGTACCTCGCAGCCCACGAGTTTCTGTTCCTCTGGTTCTTTTCATTTGGTTATTTTCCACTCTGTCAACTTTCCAACCTTATTAAGACCTCTACTCTTTCCTCATTCTCCTTACCTATCATCCATTTTCTGTCTCCTTTTCCTTCCCTACCCAGGAACACTTTTATACTTTCACACTGGACGATGCTGGAGAAAACTACACGGACTGAGCTGCCCCAAAGTCATGGTCACGTGGGGCTTCCGCACTGCCTGCAATCCCACCACATTGCCTGGACCTCTTTGGGGTTTTTTTTTTAATCTCCAGAGTGGCTATTTCAAGAATTTTCCTCTTTTTCCAAACCTTCGTGCTTGCTCTCTCTATCATTCTCTGTAGGTGACTTTATTTCCCACTTACCAAGGGGAGAAATAGAAGTTACAGGGTGGGAGCAGTCTGTTTCCCATGTCAGCCTATAAATGTGCATCTTTACTGGCCTCGCCTCATTATTTATTTGACCATGCCTCTCATCATAAAATATGTTCCCCTTCACCATCGAAGGCAGATCTCTTGGCCCATGCTCTGAATCAAATCTTCTTCTGATTTTTTATTGGCCTTACTCTCAGTAATTCTCTTATTTATCTATTCCACGTCTCCCTCTTTACTTGTTCCTTGCTTCTCAGGTTTTTTTTTTTTTAAAAACCACATTCCCCTCTCTTGACAGTCCTCTCTCCCCTGGCCAGCTAAACTTCCTGGAAAAGTTCTCTCCACTCAGTGTTTCAACTTCCTCACTTTCCATTCACCTCCCAAAATTGCCTTCTGCAAGGTAACCAGTGATCTGCATGTAGCTAAATTCACGAGTCCCTTTTCAGTTCCCTCTTTATTCGAACTTAAGCAACCTTTGACACATCCTTTTTAAAAAATTCTTATTTATGCTATTACAGTTGTCCAAATTTTTCCCTTTACCCTCCTCCACCACACCCACCCTCCCCTCCCACAGTCCATTCCAACCCCATTGTCCAAGACATGTCCTTCTTAAACTCTCTCTTTCCTGGGCATTTATGACACCATCTACATGTCCCCAGATATTTCTCTCAAGCCCAGACCTTTTTCTTGAGCTTCAGACCCAGACAGCTACATTTCAGTCAGTTCTGCCTACACGTTCCATTACCATCTTAAACTAAAACTGAACTCAGTTTCTCTTTAAACCTGTACCACTTCCTGAATTCCCCCTGATGAGTGGCAGGCACTACAATGGACTCATTAATGCAGCCGGAAACTTGTGTGTATCATCCCTAACTGTTTTTTTTTTTTCACTATCTCTCACATTCAGTTGCATCACCATGAACTCTTACTGTTTCTCCTATCCTTTTGCTTATCTCCTCCCTCTCTGCCACCATCACATTTTACCTAAATCCCTGGTCTTCCTGTTTTCTTTCTTTCTCTCAAGCCATTCCCCACACAGTAGCCATGTGATTGCAACACGCAAGACACTTCACAGGTATACGAGTCCCAAACACTCAGTCATGCAAAAATGGAACCCTTTTTCCTAGAGTAAATTAATGTCTGAATCTGAACCTCCAGCTTTCTTCCCGATGGACGATTTATTCTAGGTGCTCTGAAGAGCATTCAGTGGTTTGTTTGAAACTGAGATTCTATAAGGATTTTGGTTCAGAATTCAGCTGGAGATCATCCCTCTTCTCCTCTTGCCCCTTACTCTTGGGCTCCTTTGGCTGTCTGCCCACGGGAAGTGGAGAAAGGATGGAGGTCCGTGTGGGTTGGCTGCACATTGTGATGAAGAGGGGGCTCTCCATCTAGTCTCATTGGGGGTGGTCCTAAAGCTGGCATGAAATTCTAATGCCGTTTTTGTCTATCCTGTCAGCCCAGGCTGGGCCCAGTGTGCCCTCTGGAGTTTTGGGCCCTGCTGGCTCTGACAGGTGGTGATGGGTTGGCCGGGTGCATGTGCAGGTAGATTTCATGTAGCTTCATCTCTCAAAGGGGCATCCACGTCCCCTGCAACTGCAGTGAACAATTCAGGACTGTCTCTTCCTTTTATCTAGCACATCTTCTTCCAGGTCAGGTCATTTCTTCTCCCCTCTCTGCACAGAGAGGGAAAAAAAACAATTCACATTGACACATTTGTGTGAATCGTTAAATCTCATCAATTTAATCTCTCCGTTAAAGTGCAGAGCCCTTTGCATTTGAATTTTGTAATGTAAAGTCTGGGACTCGCTTAGCCGAAGACTGGCTCCACAATAAGGAATGTGCTTTCCACTCTACTGACAAGAGTCTGGTGGAGCGCGCGCGCGCGTGTGTGTGTGTGTGTGTGTGTGTGTGTGTTGGTGGGGTGGTAGCATACAGGTTGGCAGCCCAGAGCCCAAGGAAAGAGATGAATGGAGAAGATACATTCCATTTATATTTCACATATAATGCTGTCCCACGTTCTATCAAAATTGTAAATCTGATCAGGCCATTCATTGCTTAAAGCCTTCCTGTAGTTTCCCATTGCCTTGAGGATAAAAATCTAAACTTTTAAACTTATAATATGTTTCCAGTTTACTTCTCCTACATTGTTTCCTGCAATTTCCCCTCTTCTTTGAGGTCCAGAGGCTCACCATGTTCTGCATGGCCTGGGGACTTTCTCACATTCCTATGGGGTTTTCTCCAACTTTTCCCCATACTTAGCGAATTCCTTCACATTCCTCTGGTCTCAGGTTAAATGCCGCCTCTCCAGGGAGATCCTCTTTGACTTCCCTCCCACTCCTGACCTCGATGTGTCCTTTCTGTGCACTCCCATAACCTTCTCATGTCATAGCATTTATCATATTTTAATTTGTGTTCTTGTCTGCTCTCCTACTAGACCATAAATGCTTTTAAGGCAAGACTATGCCTGTTTTGATCACTGTTCACCCTCCAATACCTAGCACATGCCTGACACATGCTGAGTATTCAATAAATATTTGTTAAATTAAAAATACACAAATGAATGAAGAATAAGTTGAAAATGCAAGCCAGATATTAGCTGGCTTTATGTGTATTGTTTTTTCCTTATGGCAGGATTTGGTACTTTATTTTGTTTTTCTAAGAGCAAATCAATCTACAAAGCAGAGGTGAGCAATGTAGATTTGACTGAAAATTTCATGAATGCACAGAGGAGAGGGTTTAAATGGCAGGGATGTCTATTCTCCCTTTTATATTCCTCTTTGGCTTCTAAACTTTGGGTCTTTCCCTCTTTTCAATCTCTTCTCCCCTGCTTCCCTACCCCCAACTCACCCTCTACTTCCCTTTCCTAAGGAAGTATATCCCTCTGTAAGGACAATCTGGGAAGAATTGGAGAGAGATAAGGCTCGTATCTGTGAATATCTTTTAGAAGACAGTTGAATGAAGCCAGACAGAGATGAAGGCCTGAAATAAGAAAATAACAAAATGAAGAAAAGAGGATTTAAGAGATGTTTGAGAAGGAAGATCAACAAGATGTTCTTACTGATTGGACTTGGGTAAAAGAGAAAGGAAAGAAAATTATAGGATGCATCACAGGTATTGGTGAATGAGAAAGAAAGAGAGAAAAAGAAAAAGGAAGACAGGAAAGGCAGGAGGGAGGAAGGAAAGGTGGAAGGAAGGAAGATGGTTAGAAGATAATGAGTGAAAGAGTAGGGATCGAGAGTGCCATAGGATTAGAATTACTACCAAGAAAAGTAAGAGAGGTTATGAAGCAAGAAAGTACAAGTATAATGATCATTGCCTCTTGAGAGTCTAGCTGGGGTTAAAGGTGAAAATTGGTATTGGCACTAGTCTACACATCATCATATGATTTTCTTTAATAACTTGGGTTATGAATGGTAAGAGCTGATAAAATGGGTGGTGGATTGATCCAAGACTTGGGATCTGTTGGGAAGATGGGGCAGAAGAACCAAAGAGCAAGGTGATTGGTGACACTGAAAACACATTCAAAGTGATGGAGATTATATCTAGGCTCAACAGTGGTAGAAGTGAGCCAGCAAGGTACGGACAGATTGCAGGGGAGTGAGAAATGGGTCAGGAAACTGGATATTTTGATGTAGTGAAAGGAAGTAAGAAAACTAGCATACTAAAAAACAGAAGATGTGGGACAGGAAAGGACCACACATGGTGCAATGCTTGCAGGCAGTAGGAATCCCCAGGCTCCTGGACCCAAGGGGAAAACAACCCTGAAAAAGAGAGAGTTCTCTTCTTTCTCTGAAATGAGAGGGAAGGAAAGGAGGAAATGTTTAAATACTTCTTAGGAGAGAAGAAGCAGAACAAGGGGGTTCACGTTGTAGAATTTTGATTTCTTCTGTTAAGCAAGGTGGGAAAGGGATATGTGGGAGGCGGGATCAGGGCTTGAGACAAGTGGGAAAGATTTTAAAAAGAAGCAGTGGAGAAGGTGGTAGGAGGGCACCTACCTTGATTGAAAAATCAGACAATTGCCTTTTAGTAGTGAGGACCCAGCTGGAACCAGTCAGCTGACATTGGTCTGGATCAGAATTCTAATCTTCTCCTACGATATCTTCTGCTTTGAAGCGGAAAGAGAAAGTACTACGTGGTGAACTTCCTTCAAGACTAGTGATTAGGAAGACAGGAATGGACAAAGAGCCAAGGAGTTGAGGGCACTAACAGGATTATCACTGAAATTGTCAACACTGGTAACGGGCTAAGAGGATGGCAAGTGAAGGCTGACGGGTCCTTGGCATTCTGAGAACAGTGGTGAGTGAAGAAGTGGGTCACAATGAGGAGGACAAACACCAGAATCTTCCAGACATTTTCTCCATAACGGGAAAAGGTACGTGCCCCTTTAAATCATTAACTAAACTGGAATTTAAATCTGGGCAGACTTTCCCATGTTGAGCTGTTCTGCTTTGCTAAGCACTGATAAGCTTCTGTGAACCCTTCAGGCTGAGCAAGGCATGATCCATCTTCCCTGTCTGGACAAGCTTGGTCTGGCCTCCTTTCTCCTGCTGAAGCAGGTCTGCGGTATGCACCAGGATTACACATCTTAGACTCCTTATCACATTCCATAATGTAGGGCTCCTGCTGATACGAGGGCTCTGCTCTGACCCTTTCTGGCTGTGCCCTTCACCATAAGGTGAGGCCACTGTGGGTCAAGGGGTTGTGCCCACTCAGAATCCTCATCGGTCCCTTCTAGATCATACTCTGGATACCTTGGACCACCTCAGAATCCCTTGCCCAAATGCCTTAAACCCACTTCTGAGGTGCACTTCTTCCCCTATCCCATCCTCCAAGGGCAGACCGTGCCACGCTGTATGCACTCCTCAGCCTGAAGGTGGCCAAAGGGAGCTCTGGACATGTTCACAGAGTGCGAGTACATGGGCTGGGGCATCCACACTCATCCGTGAGAGGCCCTTCTCAGTCAGAGCCAGGAACGGGAAGAGAACGGGGCAGCTTCAGCCTGTGGTCCAGCTCCACCCCCCAGCCCCCCAACCCCTGCCTCCACATCCTGGTGGAGAACTCCAAGGAGTCTGAGAATTCCACATTGAAACTTGGCCTTCGGGGCATTAGGAAGCTAGAGTGATCGAGTTAGGAAAATAGGACTATTTATTTATAACTTTTTACACAGGCATGGAATACAGACCTCCGTTTCTACTCTTGCCCTTTTTTTCCACAAACATTAGGGGCAATCCTGGCTCCTGCAATGTATTATTTACCTGTTGTAAAGAAAAGCCCTTCAAAATAATTATTCTAAGTTTATTTGACATATAGCTAGGTGTAAATTGTATCCCAATTTAGTAAAAAAATAAAAATCCTGTTTGGATTTTTTTCATTTTGGATGTCTAAGTAAGCCCTTTCTCCAATTTTTAATATCAGTTGATAGAGTATGTTTCCCTATATTACTAATGTCCATATTTAAGCCGCATTTTCCAAAAGAATCTGTGAACATTTATCCTACTGTGACACTCAAGGTTCTTAGCTGGGCCTTGAGTACAGCCCCATCAGATAAACCAACATTGGGACATATGTTCAGAACATCTTTTTTGATGTTGATGATGCTATCATGTCTCTTTCATGTGTTCCAGATGCTTACCAATATATTCAACCTGACTAACGCTAGATTTGAGAACTGTCCCACAAATCCACGCATTATAGCTTCATTCCTTCATTATCAGATCTTAATTAAAGGAGTAGAATCAGATAAAGCTAAAAACGTTTAGTCATTAAATTGCAGAAAAGAGATGGGAGATAGCCATTGGAGCGCCTGCCGTGGCCCACTGCTACCGTTCCGTTGCAGCCTTGACATACCCTCTGTTACCTTCTCCACTCCTTCTTGCATCTGAGAAGGACAGGTGACCTCTTGAGAGGGTCTGTGCTAGGACCCCTTCTAATAGTAGTTTACAATCTGCTAATAAATCGCAGAGCCTTATTTGACAGAGATCCAGGTGGGAAGTGGAAGGCCCAATCTCTCAAAGAGCCAAAAGACAGCATTGATCTAGGCTGGAGGAGACCCAAGTTTCTTGACTCAGAGCTATGACTGGCTGTTACTGAAGTGGCACAAGGCAAGTCATTTCACTTTTCTGTTCAGGTACTAATGCTGGTGTAATATGTGGGGTTGGAGAAAAGGAAGGGAAAAGAAAATTCACTTAACTTACTAATTTCCAAATTTACGAAATTGTGACATGCCCCCCTCCTTTTGTTTTAGCAATGTGCAAGGCAAATAATCTAAGAAACATTCTTTGGGAAATGCTAGACTAATCAGTGGTTCTGAACAGGCAGGAGGAGCAGAGATTTTGCCCCCACTGCTGGAGGATATTTTGCAATGTCTAGAAACATTTTTGGTTGTCACAACTAAATGCGGCAAGGGATTCTTCTAAGCATCCTACAGTGCATAGGACAGCTTTCCAAAACAAAGAATTATCCAACCCACAATATCAATACACTAAGGAGTTGAGAAACCTAGGCTAGATAAACTATCTCTGAATCTTTCGACTCTAAAATCTCAATGAGGTGGGTTTTTTTTTTTAAACACAAAATTTTATTTCTCTTTTACTCAAAGGCAGCTGTAGTAGGTCTGGGTAAATCTCCGTTTTGCCTCGATATTTAGGTCGCTTTGATCTTAGAGCACCTTCCTATCAATATGTGCTTCTCTGAGTCTATGGTTGCCTTGGCAGAGAAAGAATAAAGTTCATCCATCTTTTAACATGTATCGGTACTTTTTATTGCCAAACAATATTCTATTATATGGATATAACATATTTTATTTATCCATTCATTAGTTGGTGAAATTTGGGCTGTTATCACTTTTTGGATGTTATAAATGATACTGCTATGAACATTTGTATACAAGTTTTTGCATGAACATATGTTTTCATTTATTTTGGGTTATAATCCTAAAATATGAATTGCTGAATCATCTATGTTTAGCCTTTTGAGAAACTGCTAGACTGTCTTCCTTATGGCTGCATCATTTTACATTCTCACTAGCAGTGAATAAAAGTTCCAATTTTTTCCGCTTCCTCACTACACTTATTATCTTTCTTTTTATTGTAGCCAGCCTAGTGGGTGTGAAGTGATATATTTCACTGTGGTTTTGATTGACATTGTCCTGAAGACAATGATGTTTATCTTTTCATATGCTTATTGGCCACTATGTATCTCTTTTGAAGAAATGTCTGTTCAAATCCTATATCCATTTTTAAATTGGGTTATTTGTTTTTTCATTATTGAGGAGTAAAAGTTCATTATGTAGGTATTTTAGATACAAATCTCATATTCAATTTGCAGGTATTTTCTCCCCTATAGGTTTCTTGCTGGTGTTCTTTGAAGCACAAAAGTTTTAATTTTGATAAAGTCAAATTTATTTATATTTTCTTTTGTTTTTTGTGCTTTTGGTATCATATCAAAGCAACCATTGACTAATCTAAGGTCCCAAAGTTTTATGCCTATGTTTTCTTCTAAACTTTTTTAGTTTTAGCTCTTACATTTAGGTCTTTATCCCATTTTGTGTTAATTTTTATGTGGGGTGTGAGGTAAAGATCTAACTTTATCCTTTTGCTTGTGATATACAGTTGTCCCAAAGCATTTGTTGAAAAGATTGCTTTTCCCCACTGGATTATCTTGGAACCAGTTGGTCAAAAATCAATTGACCATAAATGTGAGATTGTATGAGGTTTTAAAATACCTCTTTTCTAATACCTATATATTTTTTCCTAACAGTTTGAATAATAGATCGTATCTCAGGTTACTGTGACTCATTTAAATAAAAAACTCCAGAAGAAAAGCTACTTGTATAACTGTGTTGCTCCCCTGGAGCCATTTTGGAAAAAATCTACTTGCAGCTAAAAGCATTCTTTCCCATTAGAGGTATTTGGCCCACGCAGGAAACAGGAATCTAAATCAACTGGGAAACTGGAGACACAAAGGATCTTCTTAATCTCTGGTGTATGTTCTAATTTCCTCTTTCTGTACTCTTTTTTCTCTTTTAATCCAGAATCATAATATTAACTTTCTATGAAATTCATGGAGATGGGTCATCTCTCAAGTGTTTGGGCTCAGAATGTGTTTCTTGCCTAAAAAATCTCTTTACCCACTTCCACATGTAGGAAAAACTAAAATTTGGGACTCTGATCTCATGAACAAGGCACAAACAAGGTTTTTTTTTCCTCAAATGAGACAAAGGCTTAGGCTAAGAATGTTCTTTAGGCTGAGATGGTTTTGGTAAACTCAACGAGCTCCAATTCTAGGCTTATTTTACTGCTCCTGGATTTTGTCCCCGTCTGTACTGATGAGTAATGGATTTATCTGTGTTCTATCATTTATATGATTAATATTTCCTCTAGGTTTGAGCGCTACGTGGTTCTCCCTTAAACTTGTACGGGTATTAGACTTGGCAGTGATTTAAGGTAATTAATTCATATGTCAGTTGTTAGCAAGATCCAGTAATTAAAGTCAACTTTAAAGTAAGTTATTAACTCTCCAATAAAAAAAAAAAACGCTTTATCAACTTATCCGTTTCAGCTATTTATTTTAGTTGACAGATGAGATAGGGCCATTACGGACTGCACATAATCACCTGTGTATTTCACTACTGAATAACGGAGCACCCCAAACAGAAGTCCGGGGTGTTCAAGGTCATAGTTTAAATCTAGAATAAACTGGTTCAGGTTGACAGGCATATGAGAGGGTGCCCCCTTGGATCTTATTACCTTTGCAATGCTGTCTCAAATTTTGCAAAATCCAATTTTGCTCTGTTCAAAATTCTCAAACTTCTAAACTAAAAACAGCCCAGACCAAAAATTTCAGATTGAGATCTGAAATATTAAACTACTTTCCTATTTATGTTTTATCTTTGTAATACTTTATAAAAATAGCTTTTTAGCTGTTCTCTGTATGAACAGGCTAGAGGGAGGAACTCTAGCGAAGTGTAATACCTGCGACACAACAGGTACAGGCCTTTTATCTGCAGGCCTCAGCTCGTCACAAGTTTCCATCTCATGATACTAAGGCTACTTTTATTTTTGCTTTATTTCTTGGCCTGACATCTGCTTACATTTACTCAGTTGAGGGCATGCCATAATGGGCCCTTTGCTTTAACCTTCTTGGCTTGTGATGAACTTACTACCAATGTTAAATCCAGGTCTCTTTTATGTGGTCAGGGCATCTATATTGTATTGGTTCCCAAATCCAGGTAATCATTAGAATTACCTGGGGTGACTTTTAAAGAGCTTTTCAAGTCTCACCCCAAATGTACTGAATCTAGATCTCTAGGGTAGAGCCAGTGAATCTGTATGTTTCAAATCTTCCCAAGATAATAATGATGGTCAGCCAAGTTTGGGACATGGTCCAGACTCTCTCCAGGGGCTCCGAGGTCCCATGGGTTTAGGCTTAGGGTGTAGCCACTGAGAAAATGCCATCTACTTGCCAGAAGATACTAAAAGACCAGGGGTGCCTATTGCAGTCTGCCCTTAATGACTACCTACTGCTTTGGCAAAGACTCTTGCGTTCCTTCTCTGAACTCCCTGAGGCTGTTCTTGTGACTTACTTGCTTTTTCAGCACTGGCACTGGGAAAAATAAGATAGACTCGGTTCTGACAGACCCGACGTGAACTCTCAGTTCAGCCTCCTCTATGGATGCCATTTGCCTCATCTGTGAATTGAAGGTCGTATTATCCCCCAAGGGGGATTACCTGGCAAGTTATATAAATATCTGACTACTATGCTGTACACCTGAAACTAATATAATATGGAATGTCAACTATAATTTAAAAAGTTAAAAAGTAAAATTTATGTATATGTATGTGTATATATATGTATCTTTGCTGAATGAATACACACACACACACAGTCTTCCCAAGCATGCTGTGAAGACCAGCAGCATGTATTTGTGTAGCACCTAGGACACAGTGCCCCCTGCATTAAGCATTATTACTTGTTTGGCTGTACTTGTCCACCTCTATGAATATGGTGAGTTAATGAAGTTGTTCATCAGTGTTTCCCTATTGTAGTGCCCTGGATTGCTCTGGGCAACGTTTGTCAAAGTAAGGGCACCTACATCTGAGTAGGAAGAAAAGAGGACAGAAATCTGCTTTGATGCAGCTCTAATATTCTGCACTTTCTAGTTTTTTTATTGCAGTATAACATACATGTGGAAAAGTGTGTTTATTATAAACAAACAGCTCGGTGAATTTCAGTAAACTGAACAGATCCCTGTAACCAGCACCTAGATCAAGAAACAGAGTATCCCCAGCACCCCAGGAGCCCTCCTCCGCACGCAGCCTTTTAGAACCCCTGTTGTAGGAAGAGCCCAGCTGTGGAGCGCTCCCTCACCCAGTCCCACCCTTCTCTCACGGGTCAAATCTGTCTGCCACGTGAGCCCTCCCCAATCCGAGAGGCTGGGCCTGTGGCCTCACAGGCATGCTTAATAGTGATGCTACTTCCTTTGTGAGAAGGATCACGAAGGGTGTTTCCATCATTTATATTCTTAGCATACACCCTAAACTGCTTAAAGTAGATGAATTCAGGTCCTGGCCAACAAGGAGTGGAGATCAGTCATTGCCTGAACCATTGGCACCTCTAGCGTTTTCTCACAGAAGGGTGAATGAGGTGGATTCTAGGGTAATTACCTTCGTGTAATTGGAAGCTAAATCACTGATGACTGCATAGTTTAAATATCTATTTAAATACTTTCACTTTATTGCCTTTATGTTTACAGGACATGCTACCACCAAATAGGCTATTAATTTTTCTGAAATGGGTACACTAAAGGCTGGAACAGCTCAAATGGGTGCCCTCTTTTTCCAGATATCAATAGAGAATTTTTCTTTTTCTTTAATCCAACTATTCAAACAGTCTAATAGACCAGGACTCGTAATAATAAAGGTCTCACCCAAAGGAGATCAGGTTTTCTACGTAATAAAATTTAGGCAGGATTTTATACCGGAGAACAAGAACCTGGGGTGCCTTTGCCTGTATCTTCTCAGGATTTAACATGCATACGGATCACATGGAGTTCTGGTTGAAATGAAGGCTCTGATTCGGTGCGTCCTGAGGAGCCTGAGATTCTGCATTTCTAACAAGCTCCCAGGTGGTGCTGCTGCTGCTGCTCTGAGGCCACACCCAGAGTAACAAGAGAATTCGGAATAAACACCATCCAGAAGCCTGTATAAATATCTGAGCTTCAGTGTCCTAGTCTATATAGACTATTTCTGAGGTCCCTTATAACAGTACAGTTTTACAGTTCAGTAATCCCTCTTCAACTATTAACTAATTTGTCTTTAGGCTGGTGATTCTCATGGTTTATAAGTTGTTGTATTAGATCTTGTTATGTATTAGAAAGCCAGGTAAAAACTCTTGCATATGGCTGACAAGTTTTGTTTTCAGCCTTCTACAAGTCCACCGCAATCCATGGGAAGTTTTGGCTAACAATAACATCATGATGGCCTTGGATCATTAGCCAAACTTGAGTCAGCACAGTTGGGCTTCGGTGAGATAAGCGAGTATGAACCTGGGAGTATAACCAAAAGAAAGGAACAGCTAATCCTACCTGAATAGGCAGTCCTTATGTGAATACAGGGTGGGGCAAAAGTAGATTTACAATGGTAAGGATGCAAAACATAGAGTTTATTCTTGTATTGTTATTTTCCATACAAACAACTGTACACCTACTTTTGCCCCACCCCGTACTTCACTCAAATAGCCACAACTGGGAAGAGTTGCAGAACATGGAAAGAAAAATTCAAGGAACTTGCATTATTTAGGTTGTAAAGAGAAGACAAAGGATACCTTAAGAATTTTTTAAATGGCACCAGAAGTTAGCATACCCTCTGAAGTAAACGTCTTTACAGTGCATCAGAATAAATGTAGGTTGGCTCTAAGGCAGAACTTTCTCATAATAATGATGATCCTAGGTGATGGGATTGCCAATGGTAAAAGTTTTTAAAGACCCTTAAAACCAACAGCCCTAGCTGGTGTGGCTCAGTGGATAGAGTGTGGGCCTGCAAGCCAAAGGGTCACCGGTTCGATTCCCAGTTAGGGCACATGCCTGAGTTGTTGTGGACCAGGTCCCCAGTTGGGGGCGCATGAGAGGCAACCACACATTGATGTTTCTCTCCCTCTCTTTCTCCCTTCCTACCCTTGTGTCTAAAAATAAATAAATAAAATCTTTTTTTTAAAAAAAGACTCTTAAACCCAATAATAATGCTTCTCCATTGACTATCAGCTATGTTATTAGTTGATATACCAAGTGGATTCAGTGACGACACCATTCTAGGTTTTGAATACAAGGAATTATATGCTTATAAAGCCATTAGGAGGGCTAAAAGAACAGAAGACTGTCCTTAGGCTTCCAGGTCTGAACACATAGCAACAATCAAGAGGCCAAGAAGCCCTGGAGACCATTGGCAACATCGCAGCTACTTTTCGCCAATGGAGTTCATGGCAATAGAGACACAGAAAGTCTTGCCACTGAACATCACATCTAATGTAGCATGCATATCAACAACTGGCAGGGAGAGCTGACAGGCCATGGAAGTGGCCCCCATCCGGTTTTTACCTTCCAAATTTCACATCATACTGTATCTGATTGGCAAAATCTATACGGAATCCTATTAGCATGAAAATATAAGATTATAGTAGTTGGGTTTTTTAAATATAAGTCAATTTTATTGAAGTATAACATACAGAAAAATGCACAAATCATAGTCAGACAGCTTGATGAATTTTCATAAAGTGAGCATATCCATGTAACCAGCACCCAGATTGGGAGCCAGAAATGACTAGCACACCAGAAGACCCCTGAATCAGGGCATTTTCTAGGCATTATCTTCCCCGAATGTAACTGCAGTCTTGGCTTCTGATACCATAGAGCAAATTTGTGTATTTTCAAACCTAATGCGAAGTGGGATGATACAGTATGTACACTTTTGTGACTGGCTTTTCTCACTCAATATTGTATTTGTGAGAATTATCCATGGTGTATGTAGCAATAGTGTCCTATTTTCATGGCTGTATAGAATTCCATTAGATGAGTAACACAATTTCTGCATTCTACTGTAGACGGACATGTGGGTTGCTTCCAGTTGGGGGTTATTACAAATATTGTTGCTACGAACATCAGTGAACATATGTATGCATTTCCACTGGACACACAAGAGTGGATTTTCTGGGATGTAGAGGACGCATATGTTTAGCTCAAGTAGATCCTGCTGGTTTTCCACAGTAATGAGTGTGCCACTTCCTTACCAAACTCGGGGTTTCCCAGCCTTGATATTTAGTCATAAAATGCCTCTTCAAGTCTTTCTCCCACTTTTCTATTGGGTTGTCTGATTTTTTTTCTTGTTGTTCTTTGTAGTTCTTTATAGTGAATGAGTCCTTTGTTGGATATATGTATTGGGAATATCTCTTGCCACTCTGTGGCTTCCCCCCCCCCACTTGTTTAAAAGTGCCTTTTGATGAAGATGTAGTTCAGTTCATTAGAGGTTTTCCTTTATGGCTAATTTAGTTTAAGAAATCTTTGCTGACTCCAAGCTCATAAAGTTATTCTCCTATGTTTTCTTGGGAAAGCTTTATTATTTTACTCTTCACATTTGGCTTTATAATTTGTCTGGTATTGATTTTTGTGTACAGTGAAAAGTAGGAAATACAGCTTCGACACCTTCTGACTTCTATAATACTGTGGAATGGGGATGAGTAGCTCTAAAAGGTGGTGAAAATGAATGCTGAGTGCCAAGAGACCATACCTAACAGTTAAGGTAGGTGAGTTTTACGCTACATAAAACAGCACCAGACTGTGAATTTTTCTGAACCTCTTTCAAGTGGGATGGTCTGTGATAGCCATTTTCCACATTCCACACTTCCCTAATGACAATCCGCCTCAGGTAGTTGCATTGTCTCTTCTTTCTTATCCTGGCTCTTGGAATCTCACCACTGTTGCAAGAGCACTATATTCTTTTTCAGAAATAACAGCAAGAATTGGTCTGCTTTCAAATAAATGAAAAGAAGACCAGAATTAGACCTGATGGATAAATGTGAATGTTAGAATACTTTTAAAGAAATTTAATTTTACTACCTAATCTAAGAAAGTATGGTCAAGTATGGGGCATTGCTCCAAAAGGCTTGAGTAAGGCTGGGCAGCTCAGTTGGCTAGTGTCATCCCCCAGGGTTGTCCAACCCGTAGCCCATGGGCAGAATGCAGCCCAGGATGGCTATAAATGCAGCCCAACACAAAACCATAAGTGTACTAAAAACCTTTTTTTGCTAATCAGTTTTCATTAGTGTTTGTGTATTTAATGTGTGGCCCAAGATAACTCTTCTTCCAGTGTAGCCCAGAGATGCTAATAGTTTGGACACCCTTGGAGAGGGTTACACCAAGGTTGTAGGTTCAATCCCCTGGAAGGACACCTACTAGAAATCAACCAATGAATGCATAAATAAATAGAACAACAAATTGATGTCTCTCTTTCCCCCTCTCCTTTCCTACCTCTCTCTCTAAAGATCCATGAATTTAGACTTTTGGTCAAGATAGCAGCGTAGGCAGATATGGCTCACCTCTTCCCATAACCATGTCAAAATTACAGCTAAAATATAGAACCGTGAGGAAAAAAGAAACCACATCCATCCAGACTGATAGGAGGGGCACAGATAGGAAAGGGGCTGGTCCCACATCCAGGTGTGGTGGGTAAAAATTCAGGAGGAATATCAGGGGAACGAGGAGTTCCAGCCCCATACCAGGCCCTGCAGCCAAGGGTTAATTCCAGTGCCAGGAAAATAAGTCCCCACAACTTTTGGCTACAAAAACCAGTGGGGATTGAGTTGGTAGAAGAGGCTGCTGGAGCCACAAGCAATCCCTCTTAAAGAACCCACACATGGACTCATCTTCTCAGACTCACCCCTTCTGGGCTCTGGCACAGAGGAGGCGACTTTAGGGACACCAGGGGTAGGCATGGGGAGGCTGAGGTATCTGGTATCAAGGCAAGCAGTGGTCATTGTCCCTTTTCTAGGCCCTCCCACCACAGAGCTGGCAGAATGGTGCCATACGTAAGATTCCATCAACATGCTGGCTAACACTAGTTGACCCATCTTGGAGATCCCCAGAGACTTCGCCCCACCCAACTTACAGGCCCACCCAAGCTGCTTTTCCATATGAATGAACAAACAACAGCTGGCCTCAGTGAGCACCAGGCCCAGGAACCAGCAGCCTAAATTCACAGCTTGGCTTTGCCTGGAAATCTCCAAGCCCGGCACAAGTAGCAGCCACCTCAGATTGCTTTATAACTCAGGCAGGGTGGCCCCGGGCAAAACACAGGTGCGGGCTGACCTTGGCTGACACAGGAAACCCCAGGGCCTGCACATCCATTGGACAACTACAGACCATGTTGGAGCACCACCACCCTGCCCCTGCACAGCTTATCCTTCATCAAGGGTAGAGGTTGGTGGTAAGTGGTAGCTTGGGTGATAGGGGAGGCTGTAGCACTGGACTCTACAGTACACCTACCACATTAGTCCACACTACCAAGACAAGGAGTCAAAGCAGCAGTACCCAAAGAAACATGGCCCAAATGAAAGAACAGATCAAAACTCCAGAAAAAGAGCTAAACAATATGGAGATATGCAATTTATCAGATCCAGAGTTCAAAACAGTGGATATAAGGACGCTCAAGGAACTTAGCGAGGACCTCAATAGCATAAAAAAGATCAGTCAGAAATGAAGAATACACTAGTTGAAATAAAGACCAATTTACAAGGAAACAATAGTAGAGTGGATGAAGCCAGAATCAAATCAGTGATTTGGAACATAAGGAAGCAAAAAACAACCAATCAGAACAAGAAGGAAAGAGAATCCAAAAAAATCAAGGATAGTGTAAGCAGCCTGTGGGACAACTTGAAGCAATCCAACATTCACATTGTAGGGGTGCCAGAATGGGAAGAGGAAGAGCAAGACACTGGAAATCTACTTGAAAAAATAATGAAGTAAAACTTCCCTAATCTGGTAAAGGAAATAGACATGCAAGTCCAGGAAGCACAGAGAGTCCCAAACAAGATGGATGCAAAGAGGCCCACCCCAAGGTACAACACAATTAAAATGTTGAAGGTTAAAGATGAAGAGATGGGAAGGGGGATGTGGGCAATGGGTGAAAGGTGAGGGGATTAAGAAGTACAAAGAGATAGTTACGGAATAACCATGGAGATGTAAAGTACGGTATAGGAAAGGGAGTAGCCATGACCCATGGACATGAACAAGGATGGGGGGGATTGCCTGAGGGAGTGGGGAGTGCTGGGTGAAGAGGAGCAAAGGGGGGAAAACATCAGGACAACTGTAATAATATAATCAATAAAATACAATTTTTAAAAAAACAGAAAAATGCCCTGACAAAGGAAAAAAGCAACTTGCAGATCAATATCACATTTATACATAGAAAAACAAAAAAAAATTAATGAATTTAAGAATAAATAAATAAATAAATACATACATAAATAAATAAATACATAAATGGGAGGAAAAGTGGGTTCTACTGTGTGGCTTTAACAAGCTCCCTTACCCTACCTCTACCCACTTATAGGCACAACTGCTATCAATGGAAAATGAGTTCTTGTGGTGTTAAAAGGAACCTGGGACCTGCAGGGGAGGACTGGGTTCCAAGGCATGTGTTACTGATAATGTAAAATTAAGGGGTTCTCCTCTTGACTTCCCAATGTCCCATATCCATCTGTCCCACCATGGAAAAAGTCCAACCTTGTCTTCAGCAGGGCCGGTATAGAGGCCACTGCCCAGAGTCTCTGCTCCATATTAAAGCGCAGTTCAGCATCCAGCTAGCTTAGCATGTGTTTCCAGCTGCAGCTCATTACTGTGCTGCAGTATTCAGGCTCCCTTCTGAATGCCGCATGTGGAGTCCCCATGGCCATAGGCCATATGGCTGTTGAGGCCACATGGCTATGGAACAGGTGAGTGCACCAGACAAGTGTGGATCCCAAGCACATCTTTGTTCCCCTGGAATTGTATTAGTGTGGGTTTGGGATGGACCAGGTGCTTTTTCAAAAGGACCAATGAATGTTCCAAGCTTTCATGGGCTTTGAATGGATTTACACCCCCTAGTTGCCAGGCTTCTTTTGTCCAGAACCTCACCCTGCACTCCACCCCCCACCCCCTGCCAACAATCTGATACCAGAGGGAGGAAGGGAGAAGTGGTAATTCCCCTGGTGGAGCTATGCCGTGATCCCCCGGGGTGTGAAGCTCTGGTTTCCTGGCTCAGCAAACAGGCTTATGCTCCCCAGTTTTTTAAGTTGAATGTCTAGTTCCCTCTGCTTCCTTTTCCTGTTAATAATTAGTTAAATATCAACAGTAACACAACCACCCCCTAATTTTTTTTTCATGTGGAATACTCAATCCTATGTAAGGTATTGTATAAAGGAGGTCTGGAAACAAGTTTCCTAGCTTCCCTACACCAGATTCCCCCCTCTTCTAGAAATCACAGTATGGCCACTGGAACAATAAATGAATGTAGAGCAAAATTCTTCTCAACCATCTTGTACCCAAATCACTGCTTTTTCCTTTGACATTTGAATATATCTTTTGGTTCCCTAATAATAGTAGCTAAAATGGGTTCTTTATTCAACTCAATTTCATGTCCCCTTCTGTCTGGGCTATTAGGAAAAGTAACACTGCTCAATTCAGATCATACTGCAAAGGTGACTTGCAAGCCATCTTACACAGTGTCGAGGCTTTTGCAGTGGGGCAGGGGCGGTCTTAGCCTGTCTTTAACAAATTCACAATGATACACCAAGACTGATATACTCAGTAGGAGTTTCCACAGCCCCTTTATGTCTAACAGCTTTCTATCATTTGGGGGTCCCCTAGAGGTCTATCTGCATAGATGTACCTGATAGCCATTGCCCCTAGGTTCTTCCAATTCCTATTTGTCAAGCACTCCTGTAATCACTCCACATGCACTTTCTTATTTAACCCTCATAATAATCTAGATTATTATTCACATTTTATAGATGAGGACATTGAGGTTAGGTAATATGCCCCATGCCCTTGCATCTTGTTAGTGGTGAAGCTTTTGCTGTGGATTGATTTTCTGTACTTTTTGTGTGAATGTCCATGAATAATCCACTTGCCCGACCTTGCTCTCCCCCTCAGGTCTTAGACAAACTTCTCCATGTCATCTCCACTTGTCTCCAGAATTTATCTTTGCAAAGACCCATCATACCAAGGCATGTCAGTCATCTTAGGTAATCTCCCAATTCAACTCAGGAAGCAAGAATTTCTAGGCACCAGTTACACGTCCCACACAAGATTTTACACTAAATGGGACAGGAAGCGAAAGAAGTGCAAGAGTCCCTGTCATAGGAAACACAAATGGAATTTAACTTAATTAGAAAGAAAAGTAAGTCCTTCACCTACTAACCCATTGATTTGACACTTCAGACTCAGATGTATGAACAGCTATTGTTGTTTGTGATGTCCCTTTTCTCTGGGTCATCTGCTAGAAGGAGCAAAAGTTTCCTCTTCTCATTTGCAAGCTACTGACCCCTAAAGGGCCCACCTATACCCACATTCCCCTTCCGGGTTCAGTGGGTCTCAAGTCTCAATTTCCCAATTCTCCAGTATGCTCCAAGGCTTCCACAGGGATTCAGATGGGAATGGAATTGGGGGGCTAATTGAAAGTGCCATTTCATAGTCAGTATAGTTTTTTAATGTTTTTATTTTATTTTTAGAGAAAGGAGAAGGGAGGGAGAAAGAGAAGGAGAGAAACATTGATCCATCGCCTCTCAAATGCACCTGACTGGGAACTGAACCCACAACCCAGGCATATGCTCTGACTGGGAATCAAACCAGTGACTTTTCATTTTGTGGGACGATGCCCAACCTACTGAGCCACACAAGTCAGGGCAGAGTCAGTATAGTGTTCATAGTTTTTAGGGATGAACCTGGTACCCAACCACGGTACATATAATTTTTATTAAAAAAATTATGTATATCTCCCCACAAAAATACTCTTGGAACGCAGTCTGGCAACACTCCTTGATTACCATGTAACCATGTTACATTCTTTGCATTTCTTAAGTATCTTAACTTACAAAGCTGGCCACTTTAAAGTGGAACTTTGGTATTTTTTTCTATTTTTTACTCTCCCAGACTGAAGTACAAGGTTCTTCCTGATCTTGACTTGAATAAAGTCATGCCTCTAGCCACTTCAAGGAAAACAGAGATTTCTCATAGGGATCATTTCAGACTTTATAGTATTGTTTTTCAAAGTTCTAATTAACTTTGTTTATCTGGAATCTCCTGAAAATGAACCCCTCCTTACCTGAATGTGAGATGACCTATTGTGGGAACTAGTGGTACCGGAACATCGCACCCAAAGTTCTGTGACCATGAGTTTAGCTCTAGAGAAGGGAAAATGAGAACTGTTCTCTCCATCCCATCACAAAGGTCAAGCCCAGGAGCTTGGTCAAACAGTTCATGACCCTAATGGAAAGGAGGATATCAGAGTTTCATAAGAAGAAACATAAAATCCCTAACCTCAGAGCGTGATCAGTTCATCTTATTGCTTCCTCCTCAGATGCAGAGCCGTTTCAGTAGCGTGAGACTGCTGGGCATGGCACCTGCAGGAAGGGGCGAGTACTGAAATCGAAGATACCCCTAAACTCGTCTTGAGGAATTTTTAACCTCCATCCAACCTTCACAGATTTGTAATCTGAGAAATGGGGTCATGATACCTATTTAAAAGGAAATTGTAAGATCACATGAGATATGAGAAAGTACTTTATTAATTTTAGAGCAGATTTTGACAATTTATTTTTTTATTTCCTCTGTTTAATCTAGAAAGTGTCCTGACCAGCCATATGACCACGTTACACATTTTTAAATCATTGCTAGACTCTGGCATTGGTGGTATGGCAATAGTAAAAGCAAAAACACACGCACATGCACATGAAAACCAGAAAGAGGAGTGCAGGCGGTGGGGTACGTGTGTGCACATGCCCATGTGCTGGGTTTTGTTCATTCGCTAAAGTCCGTGGAGGCTGCTTTGTGTTCAGGTGGGAAAGAGCACAAATAATATGGGGAATCGCCTCCAGTGTCAGAGAATCCACATTAATTTTACTGAAAAAATAACTGCCTATCTCAAGTTTATTTCATTACTTTTTAAAAACAATAGCGGTTTTTATTGCTAATAGTTTTCAAAGACAGTGGAAATTTTTTTTCTTTACTGGTTAAGTAAAAAAAATTGGTTAAGATTTTTAAATTTCTTAAAAAGATAAGAGGACATCTTAGACTAGCTCTGTTTTAAGAGTCAAGATAAATTTCAATTTGGAGCAAGAATGACTTAGGGCGGATGCCTTTTTCCAGTTCCACTCCAGTGGAAACCTTAGGGTGAATTCCACCTCTTAAAAAAAAAAAAGGTCAGGATGTGTATGGACTCAGTAAGGGTGGGGAAAGGAAAGTTGATAGTGACTCAAGACAGTTTTTGGAAAAAGGATTATGCTTCCACCCCCACACGCCTGATGCTGGGAACTCCCACTTTGGAAGATGAGACAGATCTTGACATGAAAGCAGGTTGAAATAGTGACCCACCCTAGAAAAGAAGCTAAATGCATTGTTAGCTTCTAGATTGCACAGTTAAAGATATAAGATCAACAGTGCACTGTGACCAGTACACTCAAAGGCCTTAAAAATGCACTTATCTCTTCGTGAGCAATTTCAATTTAGGACTTTACACTCAGGAAGTAATTACGCATATATGCAAAGATTGAGCTACTAGGTAGATCATCCAAGCTATGTATGTTCAGCATACAAAAATAATAAGAGCCACTTAAATATCCAACTACAAGAGTTTAGTTAAGTAAATACATTCATATATAGGATGGAGCAAAAGTAGGTTTATAGTTGTGCATATGGAAAATAATACAATAATTATAAATAATAATTCAAGAATACTGTTTCATATACTCACAACTGTAAATCTACTTTTGCCCCATCCTGTATTATGTGCTATTATACTTAAAGTAATGGTATAGATGACTATTTATTAATGTGATAAAATGTCTAAATTAATTAAGAACAAACACAGGTAACCAACCAATATGTACTCAATGATTCCATTTTTGTAAAATAAATATGTGAATGTAAGTTCAGTTTTAAAAGCTCTTAAAGTGTTTCTGGTTCAAGGTGGTAGACTGAGCATATACATTTAACCTCCTCTGGTTTTACAAATCCCACTGAAATGATTTTAAAACACACATACTCACAAAGAACACAATTTATAAAAGTACAAAAAGAAACTCCCCCTGGCTTTCCTCCCTACTTAACTCTGGACCTTGCTCCTATTTCTTCATGTGGAAATGAGACAAGAGGATGGGAAAAGGAGATTTTTTTTTTACTTTGTGATTTATACTTTCTGTACTATTTGAATTTTTCATTAGTATGTATGTATTTGGTAATTTTAAAAATTACTGAAGGATTTTTTTTGGAGAGCAAATAAAATCTTTACTCTAAACAATTATTGAAGGATAGATACGAATGTGTTAATATGATAGCATCACACCATTTTGCACTTAGTTTCACTAGGATTCAAGTAAGCTCGGTGAGGGCAGAAGGCAAAAGAGAAAGAATGAAGGAAGAGGAGAAAGGGAAAAAAAGAGAAGAGGGAGTGCAAGGGAGAACATTTAAGTGGTGTGGTGATTTCTGCCTGCCCTTCTATTCAACTAGCTTGAACTTAACCCAAAATAAATCTGAAAGAGATGATGTCATTGTGACCCATTTGTTATCCTGAGTGCTTTTCATACTTTGAGTATCTAGTCATGCAGAATGTGATTCTAGTGTTAACAGATCCTTTTGTTTGTTTGTTTGTTTACATCTAAATAACATGGCTTTTAAATACAACTACTTCATTAGGTGCTCAACTGAGGATGCAACTGATTTTTTTATTCCAATTGATTAAATTAAGGTCCTTGAAGGGAAATTCTCATTCCTCCCTCCCTTAATTTAACATTAATTCCCAAAACTACAGAAAGCCAGCGCAACATCCGAACAATATGGTGGTGTAGGCAGGCATGGCTCACCTCCTCCCATAACCATGTCAAAACAACAACTAAAATATAGAACAGCCATCACCCAGAACCATCAGAAATCAAGTTGAATAAGAAGTCTAACAACTATGGAATTAAAGAAACCACATCCATCCAGTCTCGTAGGAGGGGCATACACATGGAATGGGTTGGTCCCTCACACACATATGGTAGATAGAAATTCAGGAGGATATCTCCACAGTGAGGAGTCCCAGACCCACACCAGGCTCCCCAGCCCAGGGTTCCAGTGCCAGGAAGAAAAGTCCCCACAACTTCTGGCTGCAAAAACTAGTTGGGATTGAGTCAGGGTAAGAAACTTCTTCTCTTTAAGAGAAATTCCAGCCACAGGCAGTTTCTCTTAAAGAACCCACACATGGACTCACCTACTCAGACTCGCTCCCTGTGAGCTCCAGCACAGGGTAGCAGCTTGAAAGGCACCAGTGGCATACTGGGAGAGGCTGAAGTGTTTGACATCAAGGTGAGCAGAGGCCATTGCCCCTTTTCTAATTCCTCCCCCCACAGAGCCACAGATCCATCAGGCTGGTGCCATATCTGAGACTCCATCCACTTGGCTAACCCTGTTTGACCCATCTTGGAGATCCCCACAGACTCAGCCCCACCCAACTTCTGGGGCCACCCAAGCTGCTTTTCTAATAAATGGCTGGTCTTGGCTCATGCTGCACAACTTCCTTAATCCTCTCCAATAAGCAACAGCTGGCCTCAGTGAGCCTCAGGACCAGCACTAGCAGCAGCCAACCTAGATTCACAGCTTGGCTTTGCATGGGAATCTCCAAGCCCAGCACAAGTAACGGCCATCACAGATTGCTTTATAGCTCAGGCAGGGTGGCCACAGGCAAAATACAGATGGAAGATGACCTTGGGCTTCACCACATGGAAACCCAAGGGCCAGAACACCCAGTGGAGTGGACAGCTATAGACCACATCAGAGCACCACCACCCTGCTCCTGGACATCTGATCCTCAATGGAGGTGGAGCTTGGTGGTCAGTCATCATAGCCAGTCCTTTCATTTGACTGGCCTGAGTAAATCCCTCCCATTGATCTGTCAACAGCAACCAAGACTCAACTACAAGAGGATGTGTACTCAACTCACACAAAATGTATACCTTGAGTACTCAGGTTGGGTGGTAGGGGAGGCTGTGCCACAAGACCCTACAGGGCACCTACCACATTAGTCCACACTACCTAGACATGGAGTCAAAGCAGCTCTACCTAATACGTAGAAATAAACACTGGGCAGGGCTGCCAAAATGAGGAGACAAAGAAACATGGCCCAAATGAAAGAACAGATCAAAACTCCAGAAAAAGAGCTAAATGAAACAGAGGTAAGCAATCTATCAGATGCAGAGTTCAAAACACTGGTTATAAGGATGCTCAAGGAACTTAGTGAGGACCTCAACAGCATAAAAAGATCCAGCCAAACACAAGTGATACACTAATTAAAATAAAGAACAATTTACAGGGAAACAATAGTAGAGTGGATGAAGCCAGAATCAAATCAGTGATTTGGAACATAAGGAAGCAAAAAGACAACCTATCAGAACAGCGAGAAGAAAAAAGAATCCCCAAAAATAAAGCAACCTCTGGGGCAACTTCAAGAGGTCCAACATTCACATCATAGGGGTACCAGAATGAGAAGAGAAAGAGCAAGAAATTGGAAATCTATTTGAAAAAGTAATGAAAGAAAACTTCCCTAATTTAGTGAAGAAAATAGACATACAAGTCCAGAAAGCACAGAAAGTCCCAAACAAGATGGATACAAGGAGGCCCACCCCAAAACACATCATAATTAGAATGCCAAAAGTTAAAGATAAAGAGAGACTCTTAAAAGCAGGAAGAGAAAAGAAGTTAGTACTTAGAGGGGAGTTCCCATAAGACTGTCAGCTGATTTCTCAAAAGAAACTTTGCAGGCTAGAAGGGATGGCAAGAAATATTGAAAGTCATGAAAAGCAGAGACTTACAACCTAGATTTTGTATCCAGCAAATCTATCATTTAGAATCAAACAGCATTTAAGAGCTTTCCAGACAACAAAAAACTAAGAGTTCATTATCATCAAACCATTCTTATATGAAATGTTAAAAAGATTTACTTAAGAAAAGAAGGTCAAAATTATGAAAAATAAAATGGCAATAAATACCTATCAACAATTGAATCTAAAAAACAAACTAATCAAACAAAAAGAACAGAATCATGGATACAGAGAGCATTTTAATGGTTGTCAGATGGGAGGGAGTATAGGGAATAGGTGAAGAGGTAAGGGCATAAAGAAGTACAAATAGGTAATTACAAAATAGCCATGGGGATATAAAGTACAGTAGAGGAAATGGAAAATTATACACATGACCCATGGACATGAACAATGGTGGAGGGATTGCCTGAGGGAGTGGGGGTACTGGGTGGAGGAAGGTGAAGGGAGAAAAATCAGGACAACTGTAACAGCATAATCAATAAAATATATTTTTTTAAAAAATGAAAGACAGCCAGTGCAGGATTAGTAATCTAATTCTAAGGTGTAGTTCTAAGGTGTTTATTTTCTCCCCCTCTCTCTTTAGTCATATTTTCTATTTGAACAATGAGTAAGTGCCCCTTTGTAACATAGAAAACTATATTAAAAATTTGTTAACCAGCCCTGGCTAGTGTAGCTCAGTGAATTGATCACGGGCCTGCGAACCAAAAGGTCACTGGTTAGATTCCCGATCAGGAAACATGCCTGGGTTGTAGGCCACACCCCCAGTGCGGGGTGAATGAGAGGCAACCACACATTGATGTTTCTCTCTCTCTCATTCTCCTTCCCTTTCCCTCTCTCTAAAAAATAAATAAAGTCTTTTTAGAAAATTGTTAACCATATCCACCTTCACCTGGCCAGTAGGCACTCAGGGGCTTATTCTCTTTTCCAAATGCAGCAAGATTTTATGACTTGACTCAGTTCTTAGAGCCAACTCATTCCCTCCTGCTGCTGCAAATGGAGCACTTCGTGATACCACAGCATCACAATTTGGTATCTCACAAAACTCACCCAATGCCAACCAGAGGGAAAGGGAGGTGGGGTGAGGTAGGAGAGTGCACAAGGGCATAAACGGTGATGGAAGGAGACTTGACGTGGGCTGGGGAACACACAGTACAGTGTACAGATGGTGTGTTATAGTATCGCACACCCGACACCTGTATAATTTTATTAACTAATGCCACCCCAATACATTCAATAAAAAAGCAAAAGTAAATAACTAAATAAATAAAGTTCTTCCGGGTCGAAAGGAATTCAAAAGTAAAACAGAAGAATATCTTTAAAGTAGCAATAACAAAAATACTAAAACTATTGGAAAATAAAACTTCACTTACAAAAAATGTATATCTTAAACACTTTGATTACTAGGATAGAAATTAATATGAAATAGCCATGCATCCAAAGCAATACTTAGAAAAAGGAAAACAGCATAAGTCAGCCCAAGAGAATAAAAGAATTTTAAAAGACAGAAATCAGTAAACAATTAAAATAATAAAATTGATACAGCAAAAAAAAAAAATAAATAAAGCTTTTTCAAAAGTAAAAAAAAACCTTGTCCAATACCACTCTGTGTCAGATGGTATGAATAACTACACACTTAATTGGTTTTTTGCCTTGTGTAAAATACGTTATGAAATTTTAAGAAACCAAATTTATTTTTATCAGTAAGATTTTCTTTTCAGAACTTGAAATATGTGTACTTGGAAAATGTCATTTGTAGCAAAAACATTAAATAGGCTACTGCTGTATTGTATAAATTAAAAAGTTATTCAAGAAACTGAAGGTATCATAGAAAAGGAACTCAGTTTTGCTTTTGCCTGCAAAACTGAATGATCAGGATTGGGCTGTTCCCAAAGAACAATTATGAAATCCTGAAAGGACAATCAACCATCTCTCTCAGTGGCCTGTGGGATAACCAAATCCTTCAGCTACTTTAGTAGTTAGAGAGTAAGATGCAGCTGAAGGCTGCCTGCTCTTTAAAGGGGCCCAACCCTGTAGAAATCTGTCCCAACTGGTAGCCTGACCAGGTTTCAGGATTAATAGTTCCGACCTGTAGAAAGTGAGACTCCAAGTGAGACTGTATGTTCTGTATGGAGGATGGATACTTGGATAGATGCCTAATTACAAGGGATCCAGTTTTAATACCTTATTGTGTGGTGAAGAACAATTTATTTAATCTCCTCTACTCCTTTATTTTTATAGATTTAAAATAGGAATCCTACTCTTTGTTTGTTCTGCCAATTAAATGAGAGGCTCTTTATGGGTATGCTGGGGTTCTCAAGTAGAAGAATAAGCTTTAAGCCCTGGCCAGTATAGCTCAGTTGATTGGAGCATTGTCCCATACACG
This sequence comes from Carollia perspicillata, assembly GCA_004027735.1. Classification (NCBI taxonomy): domain Eukaryota; kingdom Metazoa; phylum Chordata; class Mammalia; order Chiroptera; family Phyllostomidae; genus Carollia; species Carollia perspicillata. Next base: position 74,797 of record PVKM010001026.1, read on the forward strand.
CAAAGGTCACAGGTTTGATTCCCAGTCACGGTACATACCCAGGTTGCAAGTTCAATCTGTGGTCAGGGTATGTGCAAGAAGACAACCAATCGATGTTTCTCTCTCTCTCTCTCTCTCTCTCTCTCTCTCTCTCATCCTCTCTCTCTCTAAAAGCAATGAAAAGAAAAATGACCTCAGGTGAGGATACCAAAACAAGAATAAGCTTTAAAATATTTATTAAGAAAAAAGGATAAAACATTCTATGTATTGCAGAGTTGTTGGGCCTTTTAAGTGTGAGAAGCAGACAAGCAGCTCCTGATGAGCCCAGTGGGCAGCCTGAAAATATTTTCATGTTCCCTTTTAGCTTTTTGCACCTTGTTTACTTGTTAAATGAATGCCCTGGCAACAAGAATTGCATTTTTCTTGCATGGAATCCATCTCTAAGAAAAGACACACCTGGAAGATGTCAACAACAATTTGCTGGCCAAGTTAGAGTGAGTGCATTGACAGGGTTGGCGTGGATCATCAGCCTTAATCCTTTCTCAGTGCTCAGAGAAGCAAAGGATGCAGGAAAGCACCTGTCAGGGGAGTTCATGTGAGTCCCATCCTGTCTGCCCATCCGCCGAGGCCGGAGGCCACACCACTGCTGCCTCCCCTGTCACGTGACAGGACTGCTGCGGGTGCTTCACAGCCAGCTCGGCTGAAACCGTATCTGGGGAAATCTCAGACAGCTACAAGTCCAGATACAAGTTTTGAAAATTCTTCTTGAGACAAAGGTCTGTCCCCTCGGGTCCACTAAGATTCCTGACAGCACCTCAACCTGAGCCTTTTTGTTCTTCACCTCCAAGATCTCGGATTTGCTGTTAAGCCATTTACCTGATACCTACCTGCACCTCCAAACTCACCACAAAGTTCTAGGATATTCTGTCCACTGCATGATTTTACCCAGAACTCTTAGGTATGCTAAAATTCCCCTCCAGTATTGACTGTGCTCAGCAACTCCATTGTCATTCTAATGATTATTCTTGTGCCAGCCCCCAACAAGCCTGCTGAGCCGGGCCTACCCTGGATCTCCACACCACTTTCACCCACCCTGCCCTACCCCACTGTCTTATTTATTGGGTCAGTGCCTTCTTGCAGAAAGCCAAGATGTAAACCCTACTAATGTACCACTCTTTTTGGCCCTTGATCACATATGATAGACCTAGGACATGTCCCTTAGAGTCTATAATATTTGATAATAGAAGAGATGGTGATGGCACATTTTCTGCTCCTCCTGCTTTTGTTGTTGTTGTTTTGTGTCTAGTTTGTTTAACTTAACATACTGTTTTCAAGGTTTTCTGTATTCGAACACATATCAGAATTCCATTTCTTTTCCTTCTGCTTGTTAATTCCTCCTTATTTCCCTACTTCTGAGATGGGCACTGATTAAGGTACCAAACTGATCTGGAGGGGATGAACTAGATGCACTTACCTTATGGAGCTTGGCCTCAGTGGGGAGGGACTGGAATCCTCACCTACCAGTCCAACCATGATATCTAATTTTAAGTTTTAAACATCTAAAATAAGAACAGCTATGAAAAGAAGGTTAGCACCTTCTTGTGAGAGCGAGATAAACTGAAGTAATAGGTATGAAAGCACTTTGCCAACTGTTTGAAACAAATAAACCCTGTTAGCCATCATTGTAGTTGTTCTTTGCGAAGGCGAACAGCCAAGACCTTGTGTGGAAAAGTCAGTGCATCACCCACCTCCCGGCTTCTTCCTCCTGGCCCCAGCCCTGATGTCCCAATGCTCACTGCCTGCTATCGGACCCAAATCTCCCACTTCCCTCCTCACCCATGTTTCCTCACATCCTTCAGCACCAGTGGAAACTTCTCAACAAGCTGAGGATCTCACTATGAGATTATAGAAATAAGGCATGAGTAAAGATTCTTCTGGAATACACTTACATTTTAAAAGAGTTTCTTCATCAGAAAGATATTTCTGATTTATATATATTTCATATATATATATATGGAATGAACTGTATAGGAAAATGGGAAACTTTTAAAATGTAGTTTAGGAGGGGGGTGAGGGGAAAAGGCAGACAACTGTACTTGAACAACAATAAAAAATGTTAAAATTTAAAAAAAATAAATAAAATAAAATGTAGTTTAGGCTTATTTTTCAGATTTTAAATTAATGCCTATGATAGTTGGCAGAAATGCATTCATCTTTTCACCAAAATATATGAACAGTAATATTCATAGGCTCACCATTTGTAATAGCCCCAAACCAGAAACAATCCAAATGCCCATCATCAGTAGAATAGATCAATTATAACCTATTCAGGTGATGGAAGACCACGCAGCAATATGAATGAATGAACTAAACCTTTATGCAACAACACGTGTGAATCTCACCAACATCATAGTGGGTAAAGGGAGCCAGACACAAATAAGTACACACCGTATGACTCCATTTATAGAAAGTTAAAAATCAGATCAAATGAATCTCTGATGTTAGAAGTCAGGATCACGTTTACCTATTTGATGGGGAGGTAATAGTGACCAGGAAGGAGGCATGGGGGCAACTTCTGGTTTTATAATAATGTTGCATTTCATGATCTGAGGCCTGGTTACATAGGTGTACTGATTTTGTGAGAATTCACTGAGCTATAAACATAAGTATGCATGCACATCATACTTAAAATTTAACTAAAAAATTAGCAATATGTGTTTACTGTAGAAAATATATAATATAGGAAATATATAGTTAAAGGAAAACATATCAAAGATTTTACTTAACTCATTAATTAGCGAGGGAACCAGTAAAATGTTAGAGCCATTTAAATGGATTTGACTTATGGAGATTTATGTTATCTGCCAGACAAAATTCACTTGCACTGCATTAAAAGAAATTATTTAGGACTTCTGGCCAAGATGGAGGTGTAGGTAGACACACCGTGCCTTCTTGCACAACCAAAATAAGAACACCAATAATTTAGAAACAAAATAACAACCAAAACTGACAGAAAATTGAACTGTAAGGAAATTGGACAACCAAGGAGATAAAATAGACACATCCATCCAAACCAGTAAGCAGGGCGGAGTCTGATGGTCGAGCAGAGACCGGCACAAAAAGCTGAGGCACAGGGAGTGAAAAGCACCTCCAGCGCACAGGCGGCGGCTGGTGATTGTGAAGCGGGGCATGGCGTGCAAGGCGGCTGACCGGGCGGTCCCACATTCAGGTGCAGATAACTGGGGAGCAAGACAGACTGCACAACCCTGGGCCCCAGAGCCGGGAAATAAAGCTTGAAAACACCTGTCGGGGTTGAGGTGGTGGGAGTGACTCCCAGCCTTACAGGAGAGTTCGTTGGAGAGACCCACCGGGTTCTAGAATGTACACAAATCCACCCACTGGGAATCAGTGCCAGAAGGGCTCAGTTTGCTTGGGGAAATGGGCGGTTGGCTCTGGGATCCGAGCAGAATGAGTGCCCTTGATCCCTCTCGAACCCCACCCCCACATATAGCGTCACAACTCAGGGACTGGGTTGCCCTGCCCTAGAGAACACCTAATGCTCTGCCACTCATACTAACAGTTGCAACGAGCCAAAAACACTGGCCCAAGCAAAACAACAGATCAAAGCTCCAGAGCTAATACAACTAAATGACAAAGAGATAGCCAACCTATCAGATGCATAGTTCAAAGCACTGGTAATCAGGATGCTCACAAAATTGGCTGATTTTGGTCACAAATTAGATGAAAAAATGAAGGCGATGCTAAGTGAAATGAAGGAAAATGCACAGGGAACCAATAGTGATGGGAAGGAAACTGGGACTCAAATCAATGGAGTGGACCAGAAAGAAGAAAGAAACAACCAAACAGAAAAGAATGAAGAAACAAGAATTCAAAAATTGAGGAGAGGCTTAGGAACCTCCAGGACATCTTTAAACGTTCCAACATCTGCATTATAGGGGTACCAGAAGGGGAAGAGGAAGAGCAACAAGTGGAAAACATATTTGAACAAATAATAAAGGAGAGCTTCTCCAATCTGGCAAAGGAAATAGACTTCCAGGAAGTCCAGGAAGCTCAGAGTCCCAAAGAAATTGGACCCAAGAGGAACACACCAAGGTACATCATAATTACATTAGCCAAGATAAAAGTGAAGGAGAGAATTCTAGAAGCAGCAAGAGATAAGGGGACAGTTACCTACAAAGGAGTTCCCATCAGACTGTCAGCTGATTTCTCAAAAGGGACCTTGCAGGCAAGAAGGGACTGGAAAGAAGTATTCCAAGTCATGAAAAGCAAGGACCTACATCCAAGATTGCTCTATCCAGCAAAGCTTTCATTTAGAATGGAAAGGCAGATAAAGTGCTTCTCAGATAAGGTCAAGTTCAAGGAGTTCATCATCACCAAGCCCTTATTATATAAAATGTTAAAGGGACTTATCTAAGAAAAAGAAAATAAAAACCAGGTATAGTAAAATGACAGCAAACTCACAATTATTAACAACCACACCTTAAACAAAAACAGAAATAAACTAAGCAAACAACCAAAACAGGAATAGAACCACAGAAATGAAGATCACATAGAGGGTTAGCAACAGGGGAGTAGGAGGAGGAGAGAAGGGGAAAAGGTACAGAGAGTAAGTAGCATAGATGGTAGGTAGAAAATAGGGGGACAGCGGGAATAGTATGGGAAATGTAGAAGCTAAAGAACCAATGACACATGGACATGAACTAAAGGCGGGGAATGTGGGTGGGAGGGGATGTGCAGGGTGGAGGGGAGTGAAGGGAGGAAATGGGACAACTGTAATAGTATAATCAATAAAATATAATTAAAAAAGCAACAAAATGTTAATTCCTAAAAAAAAAGATATTATTTATACAGCTATGGACAGGAAACATTTGTATTATTATCAGTTTTCTATATGTTAACATTTTTCTCTATAGAGAAAGTTCTCTATCAGTTTTAAAATAGTCGTGTCAAAGACAACAAAAGGAAAAATACCAGAATGGACAAACTATATTTTACCCACTGAACTTCAAAGACTTTCTTACACTAGAATAAAATCAAAACATCTTGCAATCCTTTTATTCAGGGATAACCTACATATACACTTTTGTGCCATATTTTTAAATAGCATATGAGAATTGTCTCATATCTGGAGCAAAAAAAATTTTTCCTTTTTTCTCTACAGATCTTCCCTGAAGGCAAAACACTTAACTATTTCCACATTGAGTACAGATTTTCCTTTGTTCCAGAAAACATTTGTTCACTTTTCTGATTATTTTCTTAGCATACTTTCTTAGAGGGAAAAGTACTGGATTGAAAGACAGAACAATTCTAAGACTTGATACATGTTGGCAAACATTATACGAATATTTTGGAGTACACTGTTCAATTGGGTGAAGGGAGGAAGGAAAACTTTTCTAGGCCACTTGCATGCTCTAGGGATTACTCCTGCCCGTAAGACTTCAGAAGTAAAATGTCTGTTTATAGTCTTGCGAGTACCCACCATGTGCCTTCCTCCTTTTCTCTGCTTTTGGACTTCACTATGGTTGAGTAAAAACTTAGTCATTGACTAAGGAGAAAGTGTGAGTTGGCACAGCACATCACAAAAATCCCAAGTTCAAACACAAATCCAAAACTAGTAGAGGTCTCCCTGCACTGATGGCTTCATCTATATTAGGTTATAAATCCCTTGAGGGATTTTCCAGAGCAGAACTCAAACCCTACTTCCTCTGTAAGACTTCCTGTGTTCATGTATATTTCCTAATCTGTTTTGCTAGTCTGGATTTTAAATTCTATAAGCCATATGTATCTAACTAAGACATCAATTATTCCATAGTATTTATGAATTGCCTACTAAGTGCCAGGCACTCTGGTATGTTTCTACCCTGTGAGCCCCAAAAGTATCACTACCATATATAATCCATAAAAATATACCATAAAAATCCATTAAAAAATGTCCATGGAACATGAACATTGGAAAAATGTTCCAACATGTGGAAATATGTTGAAACATATGAAAACATGTGGAAACATATGGAACATATGGGGAAAATCCATAAAAATGTTCATGGAATGAACATCATACATTATAATGTCAAACTATTTATTGTTTCATTGCATTTGTTGATTGTTTCCACCCAGATAAGATGCTCCTTGAAGGCAGGGGTTATGTCTTCACTTCCCTGGCATCTTCCAAAGTACTGTGCCCTTAATAGGCATCCAGTAGAGAACAACTGAATTGAAGACATTAATGCCTCATGCCTGCATGGACCAAGCAAGCTATTCCAGCTCCTCAAACTACTCATAGAGTGTCTGTGGGAGTAAGTAACGAATGCTTGGGAAACATGAACTAGCTTATTACGTAAGTGATCATTTTACATTTTATATCTTCACCAATAGGTGGCACTATCAATTTTGAAATTATATATTATATTGTTACGCCCAAAAATCTAAGTATGCAGTTCATTCAATAACTATTTATTGGGTGCTGAGTGTTGTGGCTCAGTTAGTTGAACATCGTTCTACACAGCAAAATGCTGTTGGTTCGATTCCCGGTCAGGGCATGTACCTGGGTTGCAAGTTCAGTTCTGATCAGGGAGCTTGCAAGAGGCAACCGATTGATGTTTCTCTCTCGCATTGATATTTCTGTCCTTCTCTGTTTCCCTTCTTTTCTCTCGAAAAATAAATAAAATCTTTTCAAAATAAATAAATGAATAGATAGTTAAATAAGTAAGTATTTATTGGGCACCTTTATGTGGAAGCTGCTCAGCCAGCCACCACTAACAGCAAAAACTAAAATTCTTCAGAAATGCTTTATTATACTTCCTCTGCAAGTAATGCCCTAAGGGACATTCCGCTCTCATCCTTGTTTTATAAAACAACATCTAAAACTTGAGTAATGACTCAAAAACAATAGTTTTACGTGTGTGTGTTCCAACCCAACCTAATATCTTATTTTAAAAGTGGGAGGGGGATGTAACGTTAAATAAAAAGCAAACCAGAAAAATCTGGATGGCTCTTTAGTTAACACAAATTACCACTTCTCAGTGAAAGGAATTTTCTTTCCCTTTGGAAGGTAATAGAAGTGTGATCCAGGCATACCAGGACTGTTTCTACATCTCCCAAGGCTGCACAGTCCATCTGGAGATAATAAAAGATCCATTCCTCTGTGTTTATTTCAGAAGGTTTATTCTCTGGAATGACCTGAGGTTATGAGCTGCAGAGCATTTGCCAGCTGAAGAAGGCTGTTGCCTGCACGCTAGGCCCCAGGAGACCCCCTCTAAAGTCTCCTTAGAGTAGGAGGAGGACCTTCTGCCCCTCCTGATGACATTGCCTTCCACAGAGGCTGAGAGCAGAAAAGGAGCAGAAAGGAAGAAGTAGGGAGGGGGAGCAGTGGGGAAAAGAATCCGTGGTCTTTGCATCAAACACCGTAGAATAATCACTAATTTAGCCACCTACAGAGGAGAGAAAGGGAACCTCTGACCAAGTCTGTGCCTCCTTTCACTGAGCTTGTTCAAAGTGGAATGAGTGGCATTATGTATTTTGGAAGATGCAAAGGTGGAGCATACAAGGATTTTTGCCATCCAGGAGGTCCTTGTCTAGACTCTTGTGCAGAGGTGGTTAGAAGCATGGGCCTTGGGGCTCTATTTGTTTGAACCCTGGATTCGCCACTTATGAATTCTTGGATAAATTATTTTATTTAGCCTCTTCTTGCCTCAGTTTCCTAACCTGCAAAATGGGGATAATAGTAGCTACTTCATAGAGTCATTAGGAGGATTACACGAAAATAGCATTAAGATTTTAACAAAGGATGTTTATTGTTATTAAACCAAACTAATACACAAAGGAAATGGTGGTATTGTAGGAGAGGGCTAGATAAAGAGCTATGACAACTCAGAGGCTGGAGCAATAACTTCCAGTTAAGGGGGCGGGCAGGGCAAAGCATTCATCGATGGCTTTGTGAAGGTGGCATTGTCATTGCGATTTGAAGAATAAGCAGGCCTTGAAAATGCAGAGCTGGGGGAATAGAAGTTATTCCAGGAAGATGGGCCATAAGCAAAGGTGGTGGAAAAGGAGGTGAGGAGGCGTGGGGTGTTTGCCGCAGAAATAGTGATTCGGTTTTGCTGTTGTGACTGGCACAGGAAGGGAAAGGAATGGTGGCAGCTCTGCTGTAACAGCAGATGGGGGTTATGTGCAGGGCACGCATGTATCAGGCAATGGGGTTTGGAAGCCGCTGGAGGTTTCTGAGTAGGAAGGTGGCATGCTGACCACCATACTCTCACGACTGAGTTGGCGACCACATGTGACATGCGTTAGAAGGAAAAGAGATGGGTATGGTGGCAATGGCTGCCATTGGCTGATTCATTGATGTGGTGAGAGTAGCAAAGGCAAAGGTAGTAGGAACTGAGAGAGAAAAGAGATATGAGATATTAGGGGAGCCGTATAGCATGTAGGAGACAAGACAAAGGGATGGATCTCTGGCCGGGTGAGTGAGAAAATAAAAGTAAGGAGGTAGCAGGCCTGGGGTGGGGGGAAAACTCAGTGAGTTCACTTGTTGAGCTTATAATTAGGCGGCGATAACCAGGAGGCAGTTAGGCACGGGGACCTTGAGAGTAAAGCTCTAGGCTGCGGAGATGTCCTGCAAGGTTATGACAGTAGATGGCAAAACAGGAGATTGGATGAAATTACCTAGCGAGAGGAAAGAGAGAGGCAAGAGATGGCCAAGGATAAGACGGTGGGCACACCCATACTGGGGAAACTGAGAAGGAAGTGGGGCCAGAGATGGAACAGCCGATGTGAGGAGAGGCCCAGAAAAGCAGCAGAGGCAGAAGAAAGAGACAACTTCAGTGCTAAGGAGAAGTGGAGAACAAAGATGAGGGAGAAAGACCTTTAGGTATTCAGATTTGGCAACTAAATGGCCAATGGTGATCTTTGAAAGAGCAATTTTATCAGAATGAAGAGACCAGAAGCTGGGTTGTGGCCAAGGAGGGAGAGAGCAGTTTCTGGATTCCAGTTCAAGTTGTCCTACTTAATAACCTCAGGCAAGTGACTTGGCACAGAGGGAAATGAGCTGGACCTTCACGCTCCCTTGCAAAACATACAAATCCCTTCTCCTCCTCTACGATTTTTAGGAATTCTCAAAATACTTGTTAAATAAAGAGAAGCAGCCCTTTCCCTGCCCCCAGCTGAGAATCTCTGTGATGAAGTCGGTATGATGAAAGATTGCTCAGGCTCAGAGAGGAGCAAGTGTGTGTGGAGACCGTGTCGCAGCATAAGCAATTCATCACATGTCACTACCACCTTGATAGCCTGTGGACAGGAGCAGAGAACTTAGATGGCATGTCCTATCCAGAGTTGGAAGTGGCACAGGGCAGGGGTGCTGGACTTGTGGATGTTAGGCAGAGTGTTGCTAAACCGTCTCTGAACGGAGCCCAGGCTATGAAAGTCCCGTGCGACCTGTGCAGTGGTGCCCCTTGTGTGCTGTTTCACTTTCCGCAGTTTTCAGTTATGTGAGGTCAGTCGTGGTCCGAAAATATTAAATGGAAATTTTAGAAATAACAATTCATAAGTTTAAATTGTGCATCATTCTGCTCCATCCCAGCCTCCCTACCTCCCCAGAGTATTCACACTGCATAAAAAAAGGTCTGTCCATAAAAAGTCCAGCCATTGTTAATGTAATGAGAACGGTTTGCATGACATCTATCTAACCTGGCAGCCAAGGAGAGTGGACTGGAACAAGCATGCGTGAAAAATGTAAACTTCACTGTACTAGTCAGTGGGGGCAGTAGAGATGGTTGAGTGAGCGTGTGTACTGTGTGGTTGTTGCATTCAAAATGACTGAGCAAATAGAGTGAAGACTCTGCATGAAATTTTATGATAAGCTTGAACATTCCTCCAAGGAGACTATTTGGATGATCCAGAAGGCAGCAGCTACAGGCAAGGTGATTGACAGCTTTATCATGACAATATGCCTGCTCATGCATCATGTTGCCTACAGAATTTTGGGTGAAACATCAAATCACCCATGTAACTCAGTCCCCCGTCCAGCCCAAATTTGGTGCCTTGTGACTTCTGGCTTTTCTCAAAACTAAAATCACCCTTGAAAGGGAAGAAATTTCAGACCATCAATGAGATTCAGGAAAATACGATGGGGCAGCTGATGGCACTTGGGAGAACTGAGAGAGGTCCCAAGGTGCTTATTTTGAAGAGGACTGAAGCATCAGTGCCCTATGTACAAGGTTTCTTGTTTCTTGTATCGTCTTCAATAAATGTCTCTATTTTTCATGTTACATGGCTGGACACCTTCTGCACAGACCTCGTGTACTACCTTGCCCCTTGTCACTCGGCAGCAGTCTGCGTGTTATCAGAGCACTGTCCTGGCATCTGTAGTACTAGTGTCTGAGAAACCCTTACTTCACTGATGATGGCTCCAATGCACAAGAGTAAAGATGCTGGGAATTTGGATAAGCCAGAGAGAAGTGAAAATGCCCTCAAAATGGAAGGGTGAAAGCCCTCAACCTAAAAAGGAAAGACACAATTCAGTGAGGAAAGAAAGAGAAATTCATGCCAGTTTGGGTGTTGTCCTGAAACTGCCAAAGATATGGCCGTAGTGGGTGATTAAATTTGGGGACAGAGACATGAGTGGAAAACGTGCTCTGATTGATGGCGACACGTGGTGCTGGGAAGCGCTGTTCCTACAGGAAGACTTCAGTGAGGGATCCCCTGAAACGAGTGGCACCAAGTCATTTACTGCAAGTAAGGGGTGGTTGCACAGATTCAGAAATCATTTTGGATCGAAAAATATAAAATTACTGAAAAAAGAGAGACTGCATTTACATAACTTTTATTATAGTACATTATTGTAATTGCTTATCTTATGATTAGTTATTATTATTAATCTTTTACTGTGCCTAATTTATAAATTAAACTTTATCAAAGGTAAGAACGTAAAGCAAAAAATATAATATATTTAGTGTTCACTACTGTCTGAGGTTTCAGGCATCCCCTGTGGCCTTAGCTCCTACCCATTAGTGGGGACTACTGTATGAGTGTCATAGGGCTGTCGTAACAGCGTACCACAAACTCAGTGGCGTATGACACTAGAAGTTCATACTCTTCCAGTTCTGGAGGTTCAAGGCCAAGACCAGGGTGTTGCTGCCTCCTGAGGACTGGGTGGAAGAGTCCGTTCCACGTCTCTTTAGTGGCTTCTGGCATTCTTACGTGTTCCTTGGTTATAGCTGCAGTACTCCGATCTCTGCCTGCCTTGCACATGGCATCCTCCCTGTGCCTTGGCATTTTCACATAACATTTTTCTTATAAGGATACCTGTCACATTGGATTAAGGGTCCATCCTACTCCAGAGTAACCTCATCTTAACTGATCTGAAATGACCCTCTTTACAAATAAGGTCCCATTCTGAGGTACTGGGAGTTTGGACTTGAACGTATCTTTTATTTCTGAACACTAAGGAATAGTGGAGGTGCTTTTGACCTCAGATGGGTCTGAGTTTGGGGTGGCTTATTGGTTTATACAGATTTAATGACCCCTCTAGCTTTAGAACACATTTTTTTCAATCATCAGGAATTGACTTGGGTTTGTGAGCTAGGTGCTTTGCTAATGCTCCAGGATTGGCAGACCTGGTCCCCTGCAGAGGCCTGGGGTGCTAGTCTGGTTGGAGGTGGGAGGCGAGGGGAATTTTCCTAACGCTGTGTTTGGTCGTGAGCCCATTGTGATGACTGGGTTTGTTACTTTTAGGGATGACCTGGGGTTAGGAGAGCAGATGAATGTGAGTCCGTACCTCCGACAGTATTCGTTGGTCTCTAGCTTATTCTTTCACCTTGCTGGCCTTTCAATCTGTTGTAACTCTATAGACCCAAATGTGTTAGTTTTAGGTGGAACCAAGACTACATGACTGGCGTGCACTCAGACTCACTTGCTGGCTCCATGCACATGAAGAGTGAGGGCAGTGGGTACGTTAAGTGTTCTAGTAGAGTAGTTCAAGCATTTAGGACAGCCTGCAGCAGCAGCAGTCTTAACACAGGCCTTCGCTGCCCTTGGAAGAGCGGATGAGAAGCTGCACACAAATAACAACACACCAGTGTTACAGCACAGATTTTACAACGACTCACAGAAACAATGAGATAAACATTAAATTAAGCACAGTAGAATGGTTGCTTCTA